>JASDQU010104336.1:81658-121277 GCA_032191745.1 Picea mariana | reverse complement strand
TCTTCCCACGTGGTTTTCCCTCTTTCCTCATTTTTATTCAATGTTCATTAGTTGCATTGTACATGAGTACCTAAACTGGACTTGTAGCCGAGACTCATTTTTTACTCCATAGTGATGTTTAGGGGGGGTGTTGGAGAAAATTCTATTTTCGGCACACTATTTCAGTGGGAGTAACACTAGTTCAGTGGGAGTTAACTGACTAGTTCTATTTTAGACTTTAACACTAGTTTAGTGGGAGTTAACTGACTAGTTCTATTTTAGACTTTCTAATCTTAGACAATCACTATTATGCATTCCTAATTATAGGATGTCATTGCCTATATGAGTGAAGATCACTCACTCATTGATAAGATCATAATATACATTGATTTTCATTCTTCATTGTGTATCTCTCTTCCTTTTCTTGATAAGCTTTGTTTGTGCATGCTTTAGCTAGATCTCCTATGCAGGTTTCTATGAGACATTGACAGAAATGACTCTAACCAATTGGATAGAATTAGAAATGTATGGGAAGGATTTCCTGTGGAGGAATGTTTGAAAAAAATGGTTTGAGAAAAAAAGAGTTGAAAGAGTTTAGAGCTCTTCCTTGTCTTATTTTATGGTATATGGTTGGCTTGAAATGCAAATATCTTTGAAAAAAGAAAGGTACCTAATTTTAATGTTTTCTCACAAGGGAGTGGTCTGATTTAAGATTGTAGAATACCAACTAAAGAGAAAATTGCAAGGTATGTGGGAAATTTATTCATTGATTGATCTTATGCTTTGGGTTTTTTTATGGGCCAAGTTGGAGTAGGACATTTTGGGTAAGTTTTGGGAATCGTGCAGGAGAAAACCACGCGACAAATCAACTAAGGATCAACGTACGTCAAGGAAAGGAAGATAGTTAGCACATTTTTAGGAGTTAGCACGTGCATAAGCTGAAAATTAGTTAGAAGTAGTTAGACCTTTTGGTCCATTTTGTAATGAGATAATCCCTAGTACGCATGTATAAATATGTAATGGGTTTCTGGGGTAGAAGAGGGCAGAAAGTAAGTAAAATAGAGTTAACTGTGCACTATATGCGTGAATGGCTAGGGAAATGTGGGTAGAATTGATGTATCTTATGTGAGCGCATTACACACCTTTGATAAGAGACAATGTTGAATGAATAATATAAGAAGCTAGTCATTGTGGACATAACCCAGTTTGGGGTGAACCATGTTAAATTCTTGTGTTCCAATGTGTTTGTTGTTATGATGTGTTGGTTTACTTTGTTTATTACACACATATAATAGATTCTTGAAGGTTAATATGAATATGTATCTATTGGTTCCATGCACATATTAAATAGTTAAGTAAGATGAATATGGCCTATGTTATTATGTTGTTATGATTTCACGCACAAGGTATATTGCATGTTGAATGAATGTTAGAACCATCTCCATTCCCTTCATAAATGTGGAAGCCTGGTTCCTGCAGTCCCCATAGGTACCTCAGGTGAGACTTCACCTGCTTGTAGGTGATACCGAAAGGGCCAGTATCTTTAGGGTTTTGTTGGTGAATTAATGTTTAAACCTAGGTATGCCCACTGTGTGCCAACAAATGGTTCTGTTGTTGAGATCGGTATCTAGATTGAGAGGGATGTGAAGACCTACTAAGGAGGATATTGGACAATGGTTGGATGTGAAGGAGATCGAGTTTCTTTAGATCAAAATAAGAATCCAAAGATTAATGTAGAGAAATGGCTACAAAGGTACGTGTTTATAGTTTTGCATGAAATTGTCTTTGATGATTTCTAGAATATTTTAGCAGAGTGGATCTAGAGATTTGTAAAAAATATCAAAAGATATTGAAATGTGGTCCCAAGGAATTGGACCTATGAATTGATTCAACAAATTAATGCAGTAAGAAGTAAGACATCACACACAGTTGATTACTGGCTGGATAATGTGTTGGGAGGTTACATTACTGAATTTTTCATAGATTGTACTTAATCATATAATGTTGTTGAAAGGGAATTCTTTAAAGGACCACACATAAGATACTTGAAGTCACTATCTACATGGATTAATATGTTGTTTTGCGACAAGAGAGTTATGAAAATGGAATCTGATTGCTAAGCGCCTTCGCCCACATAGGGGGACTAGGGGATGACCAAGGGATGGTTTGAGCATAAAGAGGGATGAAGATAAGGAATGAGGAATAGATTGGTTGAGGATGCCGAGAGAAGAAGAGTGTGCTATGAATGAAGATATTGGAGTATTGCACAGTGGTAAGAGATTTATACCGAATAAGAAGAGCACTGTGGCTGAGAGAGAGGGGCAACACAGTGAGATCAAGGAAAGAGACACTGGTGCAATACTCCAGATCGAAGGAATTATGTGCACATAAGAGGAAAATATTCATCAACTCAGTCTAGTAAAGGAGGATCCCACTTGCATCAGACTCTCCATCGAACTCATGACCCCGTGTGTGTCACCAAGAACCGAGGTAAGATCATAAGATTTGTGAATTATAGTTAGTGAAGGAAGTAAAGATAGTAGTAAAAGTAGTCAAAGTAGTGGAAGAAGTACGTCGAGTCAGAGTTAGTTAGTGTTATCATGAAATGATACCACACAGAACATGATGGTAGAGGTAGATATTACTTTAAGTATGTCTATCTTCCATGGAGTGGAGACAGAGGATCCATAACAACATTTGTTTATTTGTGAAACAATATGGACTGTGAAGAACGTCCAGGATTATGATGAAAATATTGTGCAGTTGGCTATGACATTTAGAGACCGCACATTATTATGGTACATGAAATATCAGACTACTACGCTTGCGGAGCAGATGAGAACATAGGTGGATGTAATACAAGATCTATTGAAAGAGTTTCAGAAGCCTATGTTCGAGTCGTAGTGCATTACAGAGCTGAAGGAGATCAAGCTGATAGTGAATGAATCATTGTGGGATTATGACCAAAGATTCAAGATACTGAAGGACCGACTGACATTCCAAATTCCATATGAACAACATAGGCAGTGGTTTATTGCAGGATTTTTTCTGTATATACATTGCCCTTTGACACAACAGAAGATTGCGTTGTAGTCAGAAGCCTTAGAAATTGCTATGAGATTAGAAGCATCTCTTGTAGGAGAAAATGGCGCAAGGATGGCTCAAGTTCAATCACATCTAGCAACATTGACTATCTAGTTACAAGAACTTATGAAAGGAAAATAAAATCACGAGGAAGTGTAGTGCATCACATGTAGAACAAAGGAAAATCATAGAAATGAATGTCCACCTTTTCAGCAGTATTTGAATACAGGAGCTCTGAATCCATTAGGGATATGGTGTGATATTTTCAAGACAATGGGTCACCACCCTACTAGTTGTCCATTGATGTAGAAATATCAGAGCATTGCAAGAAACTTGTTTTCTAATTTTTGTAAATCTATGGGACATGAAGAGAAGGATTGTTTCACATTTTATCTAATGAGAGAGTGCACCACATATGCATACAGAGTCCAAGGAGAAGAATAAAAAAGAGGATCTTTGTAGTTTAATAATCCAAGAGGTTATAATCAAGGAGGAAGAAGAGGGTTTATAGGTCGCCGAAGAGGAGGATTTGACAGAGGAAGAGGACCAATTATATGTTATAATTGTAATAACTTGGACATTTGGCATGAGATTTAGCGAATCCCTACATGACATGTACCTACTACAGACAACTAGACCATGCAATGGAGGATTTCCCACAGTTGATAGAAAAGTGGCAAGAAAAGAGGAACCTAAATGTACATATGATAGCAGCAGAGGCACAGGACAAACAACCTAATGTAACAAAAGTTACATGTGAAGTAACATGAACTAGATCTCGTGTGACGTGTCAAGGGAATAAGATTCACCAGTGGGTCAGGAGAGAAGAAAAACCTCTTTTGTTGTTTGATCTTGAAAAAGATAAAGAGACCTACAAGAAAGACAGAAAATAAGTGATATGAGCATACTGGATAACATTGAATTCAACTGCACCACCTTTGTATGACAAGACACTGGTGTATGATATGCCTCCAGTTTATGACCATTCAGAAAGACAAGTTGAAAAGGTAATAACTTTGAAATATTTCTTAAAAAGATGTCTAGAATTAATGAAGGATGAATTTGCTTTGAGTATGTTGCATGGAATGATCGATTATTGCGCCTAAGAAAAATAGTTACATGTTGTACATTGAGCAGTTAACCAGGTGCATCACAAGAAAAGAATGAACAGAGAGTTCTGACTCAACACACAGATAGGGGATTATGGAATGAACAATATTGTTTTGGATCTAGGTTTAGATGTGAATGTAATTCTGAAGAAAACTTGGGAAATGATGGGAAAGTCACAGTTGTTATGGTCACCCATTCAGTTGAGATTAGAAAATAAACATCAGATCATTCCAATTGGGAGATTGAAAAGGGTAAGTGTTAGTATTGATGGAGTGCGCAACTTAGCCGATTTTGAAGTAATCGATATAGTAGATGGTAGTACCCCTTACCCAAAAATACTTGGACTTGATTGGGCCTTTGACAATCATATTACCATTGACTTGAAGAAGAGACATATGATATTTGAAGTGGAAGGATTGAAGGCTACTGCGTCATTGGATCCTATTGAAGGGAGAAGATATGTGGGACCAGTAAAGGGAAAAGAGCTTGCTACCTTGTATAATATGACTGTGCGGATGGATGATTATGTGAATCCTACAACTAATGGTGTACTTAGTTGGAGAAGCATTAGTTCATGCACATCATATTCAAAAGAATCTTTAGAAAACTGGCACCAAAGATTGTATGAAGTGTCTACAAGGAAATGTGCTTAGATTACCCATGCATTGGGATGGATTGGAACTGTGGTATGTGATCCTCAAAGGTATGATGGACTGGCTGATTCAAATTCTTTGATAAGAGAATTTGAATTGAAAATATCAGATCAATAGAAAATACTAGCCTTAGGTGTTGCATTAAAAGCGACTCCAACAAGATGGTGGGTTGTGCATAAGGCCAAAATTGAGGATTGGCAGCAATGTAGAAGGTTATTACAAGTTAGGTTCAAAACAATGAATGGATATACGATACATAAATACACTGGATTGAGTATCCCAGCAGACCATATTACAAAGTGTACCGTGAAATGGAGTTCAATACCTAAGAAAGGGTGGACACGTTCATTTGTACATACTCTGGATACAATCCCAAATAACTGGTACATAGAATTGGAAGTGCACATAGGAACACCAGAATGGGAAGAATTAACTTGGAATTTCAAGGTAACTTTTAGTTTTTAAAATGATGCTCCTTTGATTGACTCAGCCTTGCAGGTTATCAAGAACAAGATTTTTGCGACAAAAGTCTCAATGTATAGCGCACCTAGAGTTACTGCAAAAGTTGAAGAGGTTTTTCATTGTCGTAATATTGTTGAAGAAGACTAGGAAGACGAAGATCCTAGAAAATTGCAAATACAAGAAACTAAAGGAGAACGTGTAGTATAAGGAATGAAGCTTGAATCAGTTGTATATGCAAATCCATTAAGAACGCGTAAAGCAAACAATGGTACAAAGAATAAACCCAAGTTTGCAAACATAGGAGAATACTGGAATAATGAAACAATTGAAAAAATATTTGATTTACTGCGCGAGTACCAGGATATGTTCTTGACTATGTTTTCAGAGATGAAAGGGATTTCCAAAGATCTAGGAGAGATGAATATCGATTTGAAGCCAAATACTAAGCCAGTTATGCAAACACCCTATAGATTGAACCCGATGTACAAATAGAAGGTGAAAGAAGAGATAGACATAATGATGGAAGCATGAATTGTTGAACATATCGCAGAGTCAGAGTGGATTAGTCCAATGGTAGTGAAAGATAAGAAGATCGAAGGAATCAAAATTTGTGTGGATCTAAAAAAATTGAATGATGCTTGTCTACACGATCCATTTCCTACATCGTTCATAGATGAATTTTTGGAGAATGTAGGAGTCCATGAAGTGTATTCATTCACCAATGGGATTTCAAAATATGATCAGATAAATATTGTCCAGGAAGACAAACACAAGACAACCTTTGTGATAGAATGGGGAAGCTATCAATACAAAATTATTCCTTTTAGATTGAAGAATGCACCAATAATATTTTCCAAAGTCGTTGTAGCAACGTTTAAAGAGTTTATTCATAAGTTCCTGGAAGTATACTTAGATGACTGGATAGTATTTAGTCTATTGAAGAATTATATTGAGACTCTATGCTTAATGTTGGATAGGTGTAGGAAATTACAAATATCATTGAATTTGAAGAAATGTATTTTTTGTGTGCCTTTTGGAATCTTGTTGGGACATGTGGTGTGTGAACATGGATTGCTAGTTGACCCTACGAAGATAGTTGTGATTGTTGATTTTCCACCACCCACTTCAGTATGACAGTTGACAGCCA
Organism: Picea mariana; assembly: GCA_032191745.1. Lineage (NCBI taxonomy): Eukaryota > Viridiplantae > Streptophyta > Pinopsida > Pinales > Pinaceae > Picea > Picea mariana. The sequence goes on along the minus strand of JASDQU010104336.1, from coordinate 114,842 downwards.
CATTGGGACATACATGATACTATAGAAAGTTTATCAAAGGATATGTGCAGATCACAATCTCATTGGAGAAATTGTTGAAGAAGGAGAACAAGTTTCAATGTAATGAAGAATGTCAAAAGAGTTTGGATACTTTGAAGCAGAATATAGTTATTGTGCCAATTTTGATATTCTCAGACTAGAAGAAGGAATTCCATGTTCATGTGGATGCGTCCTCTGTAACATAAGGAACGGTTTTAGCACAATCTGGAGAAGGATATTTAGACCATATGATTGCATTTGCTAGTAGGAAGTTTTCATCTACTAAACATAACTATAATACTACAGAACGAGAAGGGTTGGAAATGGTGTATGCACTGCAGAAGTTTAGACGCTACTTGTTGGGATCTCACTTTAAGATGTATACAGACCATTCTGCATTGATATACCTAGTTAATAATCCAATGATGGGGGGAGAATATGCAGATGGCTATTATTGTTTCAGGAATATGACTTTGAGGTGATTTTGAAACCAAGAAAATTTAATTTAGGACCTGATCATTTGTCACACTTACTATCCAGAGAAGATGCAGACAACTTGGATGACAATTTACAAGAATCACACTTATTTATAGTACATATGGTTGATGACCATTTTATAGATATAGTTCAGTTCTTGAGTACAGGAGTAGCCCCACCTGAGTTTATAGTTGTGCAAAATAAGAAATTAGTAGTGAATCAAGAAGACTACTAGCTAATAGCAAGAAACTTGTACAAGTTAGGTGCAGATGGTATTATGCGATGATGTGTATTAGAGCATGAAATACACATGATATTTTCAGAGGAACATGGAGGGGTTGCAAGAGGTGATTATGTAGGAAGAGAAAAAACTCCAAAGATTTTGTTCGTAGCATTGTGGTGGCCTACTCCGAATAAGGATGCTAAGGAATTTTGTAAGACTTGTGATGTTTTCCAAAGAATTGTGAAGATTTCTAGGAGATATGAGATTCCCTTAGTACAACAAGTGACATTACAGGCTTTTAATAAATGGTTCGTTGATTTTTTTGGACCGATTAATCCACCAACAAAGAGGCCAGGAAATAAAGTGGATTCTCAAGTATTTGAGAGGTACTGCTACTCATGCATTATGTTTTGGAGGCTTAGACACTGTTCTACATGGATATGTTGATTTAGATATGACAGATGATAAAGATTGCAAGAGGAGCACCATAGAGTATGTTTTTACTATAGGTGGAACAACAATAAGTTGGATTTCGAAATTACAAAAGGTTGTTTCACTTTCAACAACATAAGTAGAGTATGTTGCTGCTACAGAGGATAGTAAAGAGATGATTTGGTTACATAGGTTTATGGAGGAATTGGGAAAAAAGCAGGAGAATAACAGGTTGTACTGTGATAGCGAGAGTGCCATTCATCTTGCAAAGAAATAAACCTTCCATTCTAAGACTAAGAATATACATATCAGGTACCATTTCACATGATCTGTCTTGGAGGATGGGCATTTGAAGTTGGAAAAGATACATACTAGATAGAATCTTGCAGATAAGTTAACAAAGGTAGTAACCAGGGAGAAACTGAGTTCTTGCTCAGTTTCAGTTGGCCTTCAAGCATGAAGGTGAAGATGAGAAATTTTCCAGGTCCAAGGTGGATCATAGTCCAACAAGTATAACAACAGTGAAGTGGTTGCGATCAGCCTCTAAGTGGGATATTGTTGGTTGTGGAGCCTGATTAGCTTCCTAATTCATATGCAGGTAAAAGAAACTACATGATACACAATTCATGGCTGATTTTTTTTTTTTTTTTGCAATTCAAATATTGTAATTTTGTAGTCAATCTGGATCGTTCATTATAAGGTTGCATATCTAATGATAGAAGTTATGTTAGGTTTTTTTTTCCCTAGAAGGAAACCCTCTTTTATGAGGGAATTGTATTGTAGATGCGTATTATTGTGAATATTGTATTCTGAGAGAGGATATTGTTAGAGAAAGAAGAGGAAGTTACAACGGGTGTGTTGTAGGTTGTATCCCTTCATTTTGCTCGATAATAATAAGGAAGGACCTGGAAATTTCTCTGGTGGACATAGCCCACACTGGGTGAACCACATATATCTGTGTCTCTATTGCATTATGCATATTCTATGTTTTATTTCCACATTTATTTTATTTTATTGCTCTGCGATCTTGTTCTTATAACAACTGATATGTCAAGGACAGGAGTTTGTCATACGATGATAGAGCAAGGGTTGACAGACTAACCACTTCCTTGAAAAATGCAGGATATCCTTTTGATTTGGTTGATCGAACTGGTGATAAAAGAATATGCATAGTGGGTGAAGCCATGCCATGATAGGGGAGTGGGAGAATAACAACGAGATGAGAAAGGAAATAGTGATAGGGGCTGGTAAAGAATGATGCTAGTGAGGTTATCAAGACTGTGAAATATATAGGTGGGAGATGGTGGGGAAGGGGAGAAGGAATGAATAAACACTGTGAAGGAGGGGATGGCTTGAAAGGCCAGTAGGAAGTGACATTAAACTGCAGAGGACAGGTAGATTGATATTGCAGATCAACCATACTGGAGAGGGTTATTGGAGAATGTGAGGTTGCAATCCAATGTGTACTTGTGGCATGTGAAAGTGGCTCATATGGGATTACTTTCCCTTTCAAAAGTTAAAGCGCGAGGCACTTCACTAGCACCCACGTGATGTGTACATGAAGAACATGACCCTCTATTTCTTGGAAAATATGTAGACGTACTCAAAAATATCAACGATATGCGCCCTATTGCAATCGCGTGATACTGCTTGCAGACTGAGATGTAATCTTGGATTTTCAAAATGTAAATTATGATGAATATGATATGGGATAAAGACTGTACACCCTATGATAATATTACTGTATCAATCTGTAAAGCTGACAAAATATTAGATGGTGGTTAACCCTTGAGGGCCATAATACACCTTCAACTTGCTACCATTGATGAGACCTTTCAGTGGTTTTCCTTGTAGGGTTTCCATCTTGATGGCACCTCTTCACTAATGTATAGTAGCTGAAACAGACCCAACCAACGCATGTGTATCTTACCATGATTTTGTAGATATTTGTTGTCATATAACAAAACTAAAGATCCTGGATGAAGGATTTTCTGGCAGATATTACGGTCATACAATGCCTTTTGTCTATATTTTTCCACCACCTAGCTAAAGCCCGCCATTATTTAGTCTTCCTTAAGTTCCATAATTTCATCCAACCTATGTGTTGGAGGGACTCATCATCAATCATCTAAGTTTCGAGGGAGACTTGGAAGCTAGGGACCACAAATTCTAACGACATGACCACTTCATTTCCAAAGACTAGTTTGAACAATGTGCACTTAGTCATCCTTTTTCATGTGGTTTGATAAGCCAATAATATTGGAGGGATACAATGATACCAATCATCACGATGCACATTACAAAATTTGGTTAAGGCATGTTCTAAAATTTTATTGAAAGCTTCAACTGTACCATTAGCTTGAGGGTGGTAAGGAGTGCTCTTTTGGTGATGGATCATGAACTCCTAAGTGAATTTTGGATGGTCTCATTTGGAAAATGTGATCGCTAGTCGCTCATAAATACCCTATACATTTGATTCTGGTTATAATGTTGTAAAAAATTAAGTGTGTCATAGTTTCTATTGTACAATCCTTGATTGGCGATGCTTCAACCCATATTGTTAGATATTCTATTACAATAATAACGTATCACACCTCGGTGCAACGAGGGAATAGATTGATAGGAAAAACAAATTCTATTTCCCATTTTTCGAAGGGCTCAAGTGGAGTTACTGGGAAGAGTGGGAGCTCATCTCTACAGTAGGGCTTTCCCACTCATTGACATACATCATGGCATTTTCACTAGTCTTTAGAATCTGCGAAGACAGAGGGCCACCATATCCTTGCACGTAGGACCTTGTGCATGGTAGCCTTATAGATGTTATGTCCTCCAACAATACCTTCATGTGCCTCATATATGAGGGAGTTCCATTCTTGTTTCAAAGCATAGTGACGTAGGGTTCCATCTACACCCAACTTATACAATTGTCCAACAATCAAATGATAATCAACACTACTGGTCATTAGTTGGCGACATTGTGCAGAATTACATGTCGTAGGGGCCTATCCAAGGATGAGGAATTATGCTATTTCATTCAGTTGATCCGATACATCTTCCACTCGAATGAGATGCACCTTCAAAATTTCATTGTTGAGGCTCTGAGCAACTTCCCCTGTATGAATCTGTGACAGGTGATCTGGGCCCACATTATGCTTTCTTGGTTTAACAACAAATTCAAAATCAAATTCTTGAAATAGAAACAAATGCCAAAATATGTGGCCACCCAACACATGTTTGTTAGCTAAATACTTCAATGAGGAATGATCAGTGAATAATTTGAAAATGGACCCCTACAAGTATTGGAAGAACATTTGCAAGGAATATACCATAGTCATGCCCTTGCACTTAGTTGTAGTGTAATTATTTTTAGCCTCAAATAACTTTCGGCTGGAAAAGTAAAACAAATGTTTAGTATTGTCTTCCCCTAGTTGTGCCCAAAAAATGTTAACGTAATGGATGAATCATCGACATGGACATGGAAGAGCTTGGACCAATCTAGAAAAATAAAAATGGGCGTAGTTACTAGTTTTTCTTTTAGGGTATCAAATGCTTGCTAGCATGTCAATGTCCATTCATATTTAATATCCTTGAATAACAACCTTTCCAATGGAGCCGAAATCTTAGCATAGTTCTGTATGAACCGCCTGTAGTATCCAATATGTCCCAAGGTTGCACGCATTTGGAAAACTAAAGTAGGGGCCACCATATCAAATATGACGACAATATTAGCCAGATCCATGAGCAAGTCTTATTTGCACATGGCGTGGCCCAACAATATACCAAAGGGTGTATAAGATATGCATTTCTTCAAATTCAAAAAGATCTGTAGCTGGCAACATTGATCCAACATTAATTGAAGGGCTTGCATGTGTTCCTTCAACATACTAAAGAAAATCCAGTCATCCAAGTATACTTCAAGGAACTTGTGGATAAATTCCTTGAAGGCCGCGACCACTGTCCGAGAAACCATCGCGGGGGAATTATTTAAGACAAAGGGCATGAATTTGTATGCAAATGAATCCCATTCGATTGTAAAGGTGGTTTTATCTCGATCTTCCTCTGTAATATGAACTTGATGATATCTAGAGAACCCATCTATGACTAAGTAGGCTTCCCTGCCGCCAACATTTTCAAGCACCTCATCTGTGAAGGGGGTTGGGAAAGGATCATGGATGTAGGATACATTCAGACTCCTCAGATCAACGCATACACATGTTTCCATGATATTTTTAGGCTGCATGACCATGGGGCTAATCTAATCAAATTCCTCCACAGAGACAATGATCCCAACATCCAACATTCGATCTAGTTCTTTCTACACCTTTTCTTTATACTTAGGATTTAGGTGGTAGGGTATTTTCTTGATAGGCTTGGCATTGGGTTTGAATTGGATCTTCATAGTTCCCAAGGATCCCGCAATTCCCTTCATATCATAAAATCTTTGAGGAAACAAGTCCTCATATTCTTTAAGAAGGTCAACGACTTGAGTGACTGTCTCCTTATCCCAGTAATCTCCAATAATGACCATCGTGGGTGCTTCTTCTGTACCAATATTGTTCTTCTTAATATTTATGGAGTCATTATAGTCTGGTGTGGTTGTCTTTGCCACTTTTCTATTTAGTGCACATTCTCCTTCCGATTCTATGATCTAGATGTTGTGGGGGTCTTTGTTATCAAGATTGTCCACATCAATCTTCCAACAATGTACTGCTTCTTTTAGTTTTTCCATCAGCTGATGGTATGAGAAGACCACCACGGGGTTGGTGGCCTTTGGGTATCGATGGAAAATGAGGTCCTTAACCTAGTAGAGTGCCTCACTAAGAACTATATATTATGCGGTAAACCATAAGGTGGATAGAAACTCAAAACTCATATGGGTCCAATCACTTTTTTTCCTCTTGAGTTCCTCCTAAATGTACCAACTTCTAGGAATAATATCCATGGTATGGAAAAACAAATGGACCCATTGGGATTGAAGGATGTTTTTAGAGGTCCAAAATCATTCACATAATGAGATGTGTTCCTGAGGGTCCAGGGTGCCCTTATATCAATTAGCAAATTCAAAATCAGTGATAGTCTCAAATCATACTTTTATAAATTCAGATACCTGTACCCAGCTATAAATATTCGAGAGGTGGGTCACCCACCACTGTGCAGGGGTACCTCAGAACATGACATCCATGTCCTAAAGTATCTACTCCATGGGAATTATTGTCTCCATATATACCAGGAATGTCTCCATTGACCCGGTGCCATCAAATCGTGGGGCATCAGAAATTTCAGCTCCAATCCATCGCACTTATTTTTTGATTCTTGCGCATATTCACATGGAAACTTTATAGATCTTGTCCTTCCATCTATCCAAGAAATCCTCAGAATCAATGTCATAAGATTTGAAACTTTTCTAGCTCAATTATCCATCTGTGGTGGGGTTGATGTAGTCCTCCATGTGCCCCATGACGTTGTAAATATTTTCAATGATCGAGCTCCACACATTCTCATCTATGGGCTTATTGCATAGGTTTCCCTCATATGGGTATAGTGGTGTGACCAAATGCAAGGTGTTAGTTTTCAAGGACATATTCCTCTTTTTCAAGTTTAACACCACATTATTATCAAATGCCTAGTCAATTCCCAACAATGCAGGATAGGGATCATATTCATCCATGATCTTGATGACTTCAAAGTTGGCCTTTATTTCTACTCCTTCGATATTCACTTCGAATTTCTCCAATCATCCTATGGGATAGATCTTATATTGATTAGCTAATCAGAGTTGGATGGGTGACCATACCAACTTAGACTTACCCATCACTTCCCAAGACTTCTTGGTTAAAATGTTCACATCGAAACCCAAATCCAACATGAATCCATCCATGTCGTACACATCAAGCTCTACAATCATCTTAAACTCTTGTCTAGTGCACTTTTGCTTGTTGACTTGGTGAACATCCATTTTCAGCAACAAAGCCGATATGGTGGGTTCTTCTCCTTGTTCTTTCATGCAAGCAGTTAACAACTTAGACTTACCCATCACTTCCCAAGACTTCCTGGGTAAAATGTTCACATTGAAACCCAAATCCAACATGAATCCATCCATGCCATACCCTTATATCTCTACAATCATCTCAAACTCTTGGTCAATGTGCTTTTGCTTGTTGACTTGGCGAACATCCATTTTCAGCAACATAGATGATATGGTGGGTTCTTCTCCTTGTTCTTTCATGCAAGCAGTTAACAACTGGGTCAAATTACTTGTAGCTTTTGGATATTTAAGAAAGTGAAAACATTAGTACAAGAAGGTATTTACTTGATCTTCGGATTTTTCCATGCGGCCCAAATCACACAAGGATTATGTGCCCATTGTGCATTTCAACTCCTCCTAACGTTGTTCTTCATAAGCCTTATTATCAACATGTCGCAACATAGTCTGTCTACATGCTTCTTCTATCAATATTTGGGGTGCACATTATATTTCCTCACACATGTGAGCCTCCTCCAAATATTATTGCATCACGTGCTGCAATTCATCGTGTGCACGAGCTTCTTCTAGTGACCTCTACGTTGCCCAGTAATCCTCTTCATGGATCCATGCTTCTTCTAGCGACCTTTATGTCTCCCTTTTAAATTCCTCTCATATATGTGCATCTTCAAGAGATCTTTGAGTCGCGCATTACAACTCCTAGCATGCTCTCTCTTCTTCACGGGCTCTCTACACTTCGTGTAAAAATTGATTTTACTAAGAAACACCAAACTTTGGAGGGGGCTGGGGTGCCTTCCTAATCTTTATGTCTGGTTTTTGACCCAAGCCTTCACCATGCTCGAAGTCTACTCCTGTCTTCGCCCCTCTGCGGGTTACTACCTGAACATCTCCCTCATCATTCTTATTCTTGTTTTTGTGCAGCTCGACATGCACCATGTTACAATTGGTATTATTTTCCTCCCACTTATTCAATAATTCAAAAAATTCCTCAGTTACATGTTCATGACTATAAAAATATGCGTAGAGCATGCATGGTTTAGTGCAAAATTGTGAGACATGACAAATCTCACCGCAATTGAAACGTGTGGGGGGTATACCACTTCCTCCACCATATTCATGGTCGTAACCATGCCCATATCCACCTCAAGTTCCTCCTTTATATCTTTCTCTATCTGTGCCATTGCACTCACCACCCTTTTTCTCCTCTTGTACCTAGAATGCATCAAGGGCATTTTCCTGCATCAACTGGAGGGAGCAACATCTATTGACATCATGTCCGATGGATTTACTGAGCTCACGGAATGGGGTGTGAGTCATTGTTTGATCATCTTGTAAGGTGGCATGACGAGGTGGCACATGGCCCCACTGTTTGCATATTCCACACCATTAGGACTTTCCAAATGGAAATGGACTTGGCATGCCTATCGCTACATAATTAAGAAGATCTAGGCACTCGTCTCGATGATTCCCCTCTGATCGACATGTATTACACCATACATTCTCACACACGACTTTATTCTTGGCCATATCTTGTAGCTGTATTGTTAGGTTGGCTAGTTGTACTTGAGCCTATGACAACCCAACCGATGTCTCTGCACCTCCAAGTGTATCTTCTAAGCACACCGTGATCTTGAATTCCTTGGACTGATTGGTCACCTTTTTCTAGGTGAGAAGGACTCAGATATGGGGGAGAAACCCCACAATGATCCACTCTCTGTGTTTAACATCCTAGATCTGGAACATCAGCCTATCCAACAAGATTTTAAATTGTTGGTCATAATCCCAAATAGTTTCTCCTTCCTTTTGGTTGATCTCCTTGATTTTCGTAATGCATTGGGATTCTGACTTAGGATTTTGAAACTCCCTAAGGAGATCCTTCTTGATCTTGGCCAGGGACCTTTTCTATCATGCTAGCATGGTATCCTTGTACTTCATGTACCATGTCAGGGCCCTATCCCTGAACATAGTCTCTAGATGTGCGATCTTAGCCATGTCATCTCTAACTCTCTTTATATACTAGATTGTTTCACAAGTGAACTAGTGTTTCTCTGCATCGTCCTTACTCATTCCATGGAACACAGGAAAACTCAGTGTACTATCTTGATTTTTCATCTTCGAACTAGAGCTAGTTCTTTTTCTCTAACTGCTATTGGTTGGATCTTTCCACACCACTATCACTTGGGGTAAAGTATTGTTGACTTCACCTTCTTCCTCACTTGTTTCATCACCTTTGTCTTCTTCTTAACTCTCTTCAACTCCAATATCTTCACTATCTGTTGTGTTTCCTTCTTGATTAAAAATGCGCAAAGGGGGTGGAACAAAAGGCAGGTAAGTACAACTTCTTCTGAAATTTCTCGCGAGGTGACCCAGATAGGTATCAAGACCATCCGATAATATCAACTTGTCTCCCCCACCACTAGGGAACCCTTCATCTTCCTTTTCTTCTGGCACACCAACATCATGTGGCCTTCCTTCCTAATTGGACAACACACCACAAATGTACACTACTTCCTCTGGGCCGATCCACACACCACACATCTGCACTTCATCTCTTGGTCTGATCTACGCAATTCCACCTTGCTTAAAATCATTCCCTCTACTCATCACGCTGCCACTTTGCACGTCATCCTCTCTCCTTATCAACACACTGCTTCTCTTCACTTCAACTTCTTCCAAGGTTGCGACACTCCGCAATAGCCAAAGTGGGTAGACTTTGTCACATAGGTCTAAACTAGTCTCACTACTGGTATCCCTAATAGATATAATCTCTTATATGATGTATTATCCTGCTCAGAGGAGGATAATACATCATCTTCATTTCTGTTCTCATGACGATGCACCCAACAGTTTGGGATTTCACACATTCACCTTGTGCTACACCACAGGGACGTCTAACTCAGCAGATCACCTTTCCCATTGGACAATCATCTAGAGTTATTCTCAACTCTCTGAATGGAGGAGGTCATATCTATGTTCCATATCTATCTCAAATAAGAATCATGTACCCTTCTTAGGGGATTTCTCTTAGGTTTATAAAATGGAGAAATTCTCACATAGCTACAATGATCCACATCTCACAGGTTTGTAAGTTGGAGAATGTCTCACATAGCTGCTATCATCAACACTCCCTCTCAGCCAGGGAGGCATTCTTTATCATGCAAAGTCCCACACAGATGTATTTTGAATTTTTCTTGGCTGGAGTCATCAATACTCCCTCTCAAATAGGGAGGCATTCTTCATAAAGTTAGTTTGGTGAAGATGTCTACAATATGATCATGTGTAGGAAGGTACAACATGTGTATGATTTTTCTGCTGCATCATATCTCTGATATAAGGATATTTCATCTTGTCGTGTTTAGATTCATCATAAAACACTGGGTTCTCAAGGATATTTATACACAACTCTTGGTTATCATCATAGGATCCACCTCATGGTCAAGTAAATCTGTCATAATCTTGTGAAGCCACATTTCTTCACACACTCACTACTATATACTCTGTCTCTAGTGCACTCAAGGCCACAGAGTTTTGTTTCCTACTGCATCAGGAAACTATGGCAAATTTAATGGTAGAACATCAACCGAATGTGCTTTTCTAGTTTACTGTAATTTATACTCAATTTGAATCGACATATCCTGCTGTTACACATGATTTTGGTCATCTTTGTGATGCATTAACAATGGTGTACTCAGGTTCCCAACAAGAACTTTCTCCTGAGAAAAGTGGCATTTATCTCTTTCCAGAAAACATATTTTCAAAGTGAGTTCGCAAGCTGAATATGTCCTAGGGTGCGAGAATGACCCATTCTCACAGGCCACCTTCATCTAGGGTGTGAACTTCTCATAGGTTGCTCTATACACAGGGTGCAAAATTGTTTTTAAGCTTGGAAAAGAGGAGAAGTCTCGAGGGTTCTAGAAGGGAATCTTCTAGAAAATGAGTTGGAATTCGTATGGTTGTCATTTTACCAGCTTCTCTGATTTAGTGGGATTATTCTCATCCATGTGACGATCTCACCCTCTCCTATATATTCAAAGGATTCTCATGGAAAAGTTTAAGCAAGATTAATTGAAGAATTGGTGAAGGAATTGTGTGAAGAACCCTTCTTGAACAGAAGCTTGGAGACTCTAGTAAGTCTATCAAGAGGAATTTGATCTTCTTAATGCAAGGATAGAGAAAGTGTGTGTGTTGGAACCAAGAGTCATCGAAAGGAAGATTGCGACATCAAGGTGATCAGGTTGTATCTTCCACTTTCAATTAATATGATACATCGTCATGTCCTTTTCCCATAAAGTCATTCTTACTTTATTGTGTAATTCCTTGATCATATGCATAAGTTGACGATTGAATACATTTTTCTATCTTCACTTTGGTTGGTTTGTGTTGTCTTGGTCTTGACCTCACGAGAGCACTGGAGCGAAACGGGAGCAACAAAGACCTAAGGAAGCGATACTAAGGTATGTCACTTGTTCCTCCTTGCTAGCTAATTCAATGGTCGTAACTTAGGGAAAGAGTCATGTTCTGTCCTGTTTTGTTCTAGATCCAGGTGGATCTATGGAGATCTGTTAGTSTCTGCACCTACCGATTGGTCCGATAACAAAATTGGTGACTTCGCTGGGGATGCAACCCATTTTTTTAGTGGTTTTTGGTGTTTTTCCTTGGCCATTTGCTCTTACCTTACCTTTCTTCATTTCTATCAATCTCTAAGTCTTCAGGAAACCCTAACAGACTCTCTGGGTCCAGAAGTCCCTTCAAATTTTTTGTCTTTTTCCAAAATTTTGCCTAGTTTCAAGCCTTCTCGCACTGAACGCCTTAGTGGCCTGCGAGAACCCCTTGAGTTCGCACCCTGCCTTTCAGTACAATGCGATATTATTGCACTCTCCTTGTGACTAGCCTGCGAGAATGGTCCATTCTTGCACTGTACATTATTGATAGCCTGCGAACCCTTTTTTAAAATTTTTGGATTTAAGGCTTTTGTATGCTTAGATGTCCAGATCTGTATAGGTTTCTGAAAAGAACTTCTTAAGCCACTGGTTGATTGTTTATTGACTTCGGATTTTGTGCATGATCAGTCTTCGGAAATCAAAGGCTCTTCTTGTCCATCTCTTTCTCAACTCTCATCTCTTGACTTTTCTTAGCAAGGATATAATCTTTGATCCTTGAATCTGAGTACTTGTTTGGTTAGGAGCCGGTGATCAGTTTGAAAGTTGGGATTGTTTGTCTTTCTCATTTGCTCATTACTTGGAAAATCATTATTCTCATGCAATTGAAAAGACTAGTCTTGTTTTCTTGTCATTTTTGTCTTCATTGAAAGATTGGTTTGGGTTTTGTTTATTGCTTATTCGTTAGTTATTGGCTTTCCTTAGTTTCACCACCATGGTGGTTCTTTTTGAAAAGAAAAAAACATTTTTCTTTTTAAAAGCATTTTCATTTTGAAAATATTGGAAATCAATCATTGAAATAGAACAAATAGAGAATTTTCATTGTTACGTGATTCGTTGAAGATTGCATTTTAAAGAAGCTTGTTTATCGTAGTTCAATATTGTTCTAGAAAACTTATCTTTCCCTCCTATACATAGGATTCATTGAATGAAAATTGATTTCTTTCATTCCTATCTATGCATTGTTGGGTCAGAGTCTCACACAACATCGGTTTCATCTTCGTTTCCTTTGAGTAACAACAACCCTTAAAAATATTGCGCAATTTTAAAAATTTAACTAGTAACTCTTTTCTAGGACTCTATTGCACCAACAATTAGCTAGGCTAGAGCTTTGGAATAGGCAGAGAGATACACTCTCCAAAGAACAAAACACACAATAGCATCCTGTGTTAAGGAGTGTCAAATTCCATTTACAACATTTTGTCCTGGGAAGCCCTTCTCACACAAGGGTCAAACCCAAGGTCGCATTGATATTGACAGAGTTACTCACCCTGCTTCGTTGATATCAGTGTAGAGATTGCACGTATTACGGGGGTCACTTGGAGGTATACCCACAATGATGAGTGGAAGCCTCTCAAGTTGATTTCGAGATAGATACCCTACTCTTGCATGTGGATCAGACTATCGACTGCCCCCCTAGGCTTTATTGTTGTCGATGGTAACCTTAGTGGCCTGTCTTCTTAGGGTCTTACACAAGGTAACTGTGAAGGGGAAAGTCTTCACGGTACCTGGAATCGAAATTGGCCAAACTCACTCGGGCTCCTTTGAGGGTATACCCATGATTATGTGTGGGGGCTTGCACCAGGGTGTAAGTCTGTTAAGCATGTCATCAATGTAACTTTTCCACCCTAGCCCAACCCCTTCTCATCTCATTATTGTGACGTTGGATTTCATCACCAACTAGTAACTTCAGAATTAGAAGGTCTTGTTTGCTTGGTGTTGTTTCCTAGATTTTTTACTAGCGCATGTTGTTTGTTTACCAAAGTTGACCACATGATTTTCTTTGTAAGTTTGTAACTCATTCACAATAGACCCTCCACGTCATTCACGTAGAATGGAGGGCTTACCTCCAGAAAGTCTGGAAGATTCTCAACCCTTGCCTAAAAGCTCACTAGAGGGCTCTCCTCAACTGAGTGAAGTCCAAGACGTCACCACTCCACAAGTGGAAAGAACTGACTCTCTAGAACGGTTCCAAATTACCAATTCTCGAGAGGACTTTTGACTTCACCTCGATTCTAAGAGACGTATTATGCAAGTGAATTCTTCCGGAGACTTAGTTTTTTTGTCTTCTGGATCATTGACTGGACCTTTTCTAGGACCTGAGGGCTAAGATCCTTTCTGATCTACTAGCATTTTTAGACAAGATCTCTTTGGTTCGGGAGCAAGCGTTGAAATCACCGTATCACCTGCGTTTCGTGAAACCTCTGACCCAGACGCAGTACCTTTTACTACTACTTATTATTTTCCTGGTACAGAAGCTCTGTGAGCTGACCACATCTTGACCCTCCCTTTAGAAATGGTCCATTACACAGATACTATGAGTATTCACACTAGGATTACAGCGGCTAGTCAAGCCCCCATTGGCACACCGCTCTCGCCTAGTGTCACCCCGATGCTTCCACCCAGATACCGTGCGTTGAATGCTTCTATTCCCACTCCTATGCAAACCCCATTCGAAACTCCTGGTGGTCCCTCTTCTTCTGGGCACTCTCCTCCCAGTTTCATTTCGACACTTCCTCAACCCCCTTTCGGAGGACCTTTTCCATCCTCTATCAGTGGCACTAATCCTAGTGGCACCATTCCGTCATTCACACCAAATTACCAAATTCCTGTTGGTGGACAATTTCACCAAGGAGGTTTGACTCAACCCCCCCTTGTAGGGAAAATTTCTATTGGAACAGAAATCCTAATCGGAACACAATCTTCGATTGGAGCACAACCCCCACCGACCCCACCCTATGGAAAAAACATACCCCCATCCTTGGCCCAGTATTGGAACCATCTAATACAACATAATCCTCAATCAACTGGGGGGCAACAACTTCCAGCTACATCCATTATACCCCCTAGTATAGGCCAACCATATCTAAGTACATCCAATCCTATTTGGGGCTTGAATGCTCAAACCCACATCCCTGTGCAAGGATACAATCCCATGAGCTACTTTCCTCCACAACAACCACCGAATCTGCCTAGGTCTTCACATTATATGCAGACTTCTTATGGTCCCACTGGTTTTCCGATGGGACTCCATCCCCAAAGCCACTAGTACCCGCATGTGAATAGACAGATACCCTTCTTAGCCACTTTGGATATTCTGGATCTGTCGAGGATTTTAAATGATCCAATATGTCACTCTCCCCAATGGCCCGCTATATCAGCCAAGTTACCATCTGACATCCCTAAATTTGATGGCAAAGTGGGAGAGGACCCGAACAATCACGTGATGAATTTTCACCTCTGGTGCTCATCCAACTCCTTGATGGATGACTCTTATATACGTTTATGTCTTTTTCAATGGATTCTCGCAGGTTCTTCCATGAAGTGGTATATAGAATTACCATGAGGTTTCTTCGCCGACTTCAACACCCTGTCTATGGCTTTCCTCACCCACTAACCACCTAATCGGCTAGGAGCAGCCTGTCCATCTCCCTAGCTCCAGGATACCGTAGGGAATCCTGGCCCCCATGTCCAAAAACCCTAGCAACCCGGTGCCCCCTGCAATGATTCACAAAAACCACCAAAACTAAACTCTTACACCAGAAAAAAATATGCCAAACCAGAAATATAGTGCCCTCCTCCAAAATGCTTCCTTCCCCCAAAATCATCCCCTCTCCTGTCGGACTCCTCCCGTCATATCTTCGCCCATCCACCGACTCCCTATCCTCCATTGATTTCCTTATCCTCCCCATTATTACCTTGTTCCATGCCTTTATTACCTTATCCTTCATTTAATGCTTCATTGCCCCCTTCATACGTAAAGTCTTTAATTAAATAAATTAAAATTATTAAGCCCCTTTAATTCATTACTCAAATCTTTAATGAGTCAATTAATTAATTAATTAATCATCAACAAATATGAACAATTAATTAATAAGTAAATAATTAATTAATATTATTAAGAAATAATAATTGTTTAACTAAACATATTAGGACAGTCAGATTATCTAATTAATTATACTTAATAAACCCTATGCACTATTTAACCAGGGTTGTTACACAAAAGAATAGTTGTGCATGGAGACTATGAACTAATTATTAATAAAATGAAAGGCATATACCAAGCAAAGCATCCCAGATTGAGGGCATATAGGAACCTAGTGTTAGATCTCCTTGGGAAATTTCCAGAGTACAATCTTTCAGCAATTCCAAGAGGGTAGAATCAGATTGTTGATGCCTTGGCTACTTCAACAACGATTTTCAAAGTTCCCATATTCCCTAACATAAAATATGAGGTTGAGGTCAAATACATGCCAACATTACTAGATAATATTAAGTACTTGCAAGTTTTTTAAGATGACAAACAAATAGAAAGCTTCCTCAATATGGAGAATGAATTTGAAAATTTGAACATTGATGAAGAATACTATGATGAAGAGGTAGATGCAGTTGCTTTCACCAAGGATGGGTATGATCCGGATTTTATGATCAGAATGAAATGAATAAAGATTATTAACAGTTTATTAACACAAAATAACATAGATAAAATACAATTGGTTTTCTATTCAATAACGAAATAAGCTAAAAACTGTAAAATGCAATGGAAACAAGCTTGCTGGAATGGTGGCGGCTTATCTCTGAGAAGAGATGTGACGGTTGTGCTCATTTGCAAGAAGATGGTTACAATGAGRCTCTGAAGGCATTTTAACAATAAGAAGGAATGTAAAAAATCCTAGACATCTAAAAACCTAACCCTAGGAGATGAAGCGCCAAAAGTCATGTGGGCCCCGTTTGGGTAAGTTAGTACATCAACTTCCCAGGCTCGTAACTTTTGCATACGATCTCCATTTTAGGTGTATGATAGCCCGTTGGAAAGGTATCATCAAGGAGATTCATTTTAGGCACAATATTGAAGGAAATTGGATATTGAAAACCTTCGTTCCCAAAAAAACATCTTTACAGGCCTCAAAACGACTCTGGAAGTGAAAACTGCTAAAAATAGTAAATTCCCAAAATTGCCAGAAAACTGTTTTGAGCCAGTTGGAAAAGGTGGGTGGCAATAGATATCCATATGGATCAATCCTACCTCCTTAGGAAGCAATGGTATCCATTTCATTGAGGTCCCCCATTAGATGAGGAAATTTCTGTTGAATTTGGCCCCGGGTGAGCCACTTGCCTTGGTGCAGGAGTTGCCCTGCGTTGACGACTCGATAAAACTGGATCCTTTGTTGTCAAGTGCCCTTGATGTGTGTGTCCAAAATATGATCATTNTTGAAAACCTTCTTTCCCAAAAAAACATCTTTACAGGCCTCAAAACGACTCTGGAAGTGAAAACTGCTAAAAATAGTAAATTCCCAAAATTGCCAGAAAACTGTTTTGAGCCAGTTGGAAAAGGTGGGTGGCAATAGATATCCATATGGATCAATCCTACCTCCTTAGGAAGAAATGGTATCCATTTCATTGAGGTCCCCCATTAGATGAGGAAATTTCTGTTGAATTTGGCCCCGGGTGAGCCACTTGCCTTGGTGCAGGAGTTGCCCTGCGTTGACGACTCGATAAAACTGGATCCTTTGTTGTCAAGTGCCCTTGATGTGTGTGTCCAAAATATGATCATTGGATGCCTGTTGTATGTAGTCTGGGTTGAGATCTGTTGGTGTCAGCTGTTCTGCTACTTCTGAGGTGTCCAATAATGGTGGGAAATAAGGGCGAAGGAGATCCACATTGAACACTAGGTGCAGGCCAAGGAAAGGAGGAATGTTGAGCTCAAAATAATTATCCCCCATGGCCTTAGTGATAGTGTACGGCCCATAATGGAGTGGGCTAAGCTTCCGATGGGGTCCTATAAGGTGTTCGTTTTGCAAGTGCAACCAAACTTTGTCACCCACTTGAAACTTATGTGGAACCCGATGTTGATCATGGAACTATTTGTACTTGTCATTAGACTTCTGTAGGATATCCTGAACTTGTTGGTGGATGTGCTAGATCCGCTCAATGAACCGGGTGGCTTTGTCAACTTCAGTTGGAGCAGGATATGAGTCGGTTGAGGTGACCACAAGGGGAAGTGCAACATGTATGGGATCCAATGGTTGGAATCCCAGCCCCACCTGAAAGGGGTTGTGGTCGGGTGAGCTATGCAGGGCTCGGTTGTAGCTATGATGGACATAGGGAAGGCTCTCATCCCATGTGCAAGGGTGCTTTGAATTATACATGCAAAGGATATGCACAATCATTCGATTTACAACCTCGGTTTGGCCATCTCTCTGGGGGTGTAAGGTTGTGGATTTGGTGAGCTTGGTGTCCAGCAGTGACCAGAGGCTCAACCAGAATGTGCTGAGAAATTGACTATTCTGATTTGAGACAATGGTTTGTGGGATTCCAAAATGTACCCAGACTTGTTCAAAGAAGATCTTGGTAGTGGCCTCTGCTGTGATGCTCTTCTTATAGGCAACCATAATCGCCATCTTAGAAAAGTGATCAACAACCACAAAAACACAGTCATTTCCCCGATTGGTGGACGGGAGGCCCGACATGTAGTCCATTGAGATGGATTCCCATGGCCTGTCAGGAGTAGGAAGAGGGGTGTACAGGCCCTGTTTCTTAGTGGTTGGTTTGGCAATAGCACAGGGAGTGCAAGACCTAATATACTTGCTGACCTCCTGTCGAAGTTTCAGCCAGTAGAAATGTTTATGTAGCATCGCCACTGTCTTTTCGACGCCGAAGTGTCCTGCCACCCGACTATAGTGGGCTTCCCAGATTATCTTCGCTCGCTCACTTGATGGAACAAAAATATGGCCCAGATGACACAACAACCCATGCTAAAGATGGAAATTATCGACAACTACATTTGAACCCAACATTTGGTAGGTGGTGATGAAGTCAGGGTCTTTCTCATAGAGTTGGGGCCATCCAGATGTCTCAAGGCTGCAAGAGTCTAGCACCATGGTGAGTGCCGTGACTGAAGGTCTTATAAGGAAATCAACGACGTGATTGGTTCTTCCTGTTTTATACTTGATGTTGGGGTGGAATTGCTGCAAGCATGTGGACCACTTTTGATGGCAGTCATTCTACAATTTTCCCTGTGTCTGTATGAAATGCAGTGGCTTATGATCAGTGTGGATGACTATCTCCTTCCCAAGAATGTAATGTCTCCATTGGCGACAGGCTTGCACAATGGATTACATTTCTTTGTCATAAGTAGGGTACTTACGGATAGTATCTGACAGTGTCTCACTATGATAGGCCACAGGGTGGCCATGCTGAGTGAGAACGGAGCCCACTGTTAAAGTTTATGCCATTATTATAGTTCTTTTCATTTCAATAGATAAACAAAGCATAAGAACAAGATCATTGAGAAATACACATTCACAAGAGACACAACATTTATCTTGGGAAACCCTCTAGGGGAAGAAAACCCAACAAAAATTCCTTAATATAAATAGCCAATACAATGCCAAGAGATCTTATGCTAAAACATAAAGTCCTCTCCCAAGATATGTACCACTCTCTCTCTCCTTTGCCGGTAATAGATCATAACTTGTCTCTCAAAATGAGCAAGTGAGTTATGATCAAATGAGGTGCTAGCCTCCTTTATTTATACAATTTCTGGCACATGTGAAATGTCTCTTCACTGGCAGTGTCGAATTCTCCATCTAGGTGGGTAAACCCACCTTTATTATATTTCTAGGTCTTTTAATTAACTGCTGGGGCCGACTTCTTATTCTGCCTATTACAATTGTCTGTTGACCAATCCGCAAAAGGGGATTTGGTCCTATTACAATATCCGACATGATCAGTCCACAATGGGGATTGATCCTATAAATTAAATATCATTAATAATAAGAATACTCTTTGCAGTTACATTATTTTAACACCCACAACATAGTCTGAAGCATCTGTCTCGATCTCAAAGGGATGTTGCAGGTTTGGTAGTGAAAGTACTAGGGCTGAGCACAAGTGTTGCTTCAAATCATCGAACACCTGTTGTTGGGACTGGCCCCAGTCAAATTTCACCTTACCACCACCCCTGTTTATTTGGCTAAGGGCGCATGCAATATGGGAGAATTACAACACGAACCTGCGGTAGAAATTGGCAAGGCCCAAGAAGCTCCGAAGCTCAGTGAGTGTTATTGGGGCTGGCCACTCATGGATGACTTGTATCTTGGCTGGATCCACATGTACACCATGATTATCAATGTTGTAGCTGAGGTAATGGACCCTATCCATGCCGAAGGATCATTTTTCCAAGTTGGCATATAGCTTGTGCTGTCGTAAGGTGTGCATAACCTGCTGAATATGCTGCAAGTGTTCGACCCAAGTTTTGTTGTAAATTAGAATGTCATCCAGATACACCACTACAAAAGTATCGGTGAATGGTTGTAGGATATCGTCCATCATTCTCATGAAAGTGGTTAGAGCATTTATCAAACCAAAGGGCATGACCAACCATTCAAAAAGGCCTTCCTTTGACTTGAAGGTGATCTTCCATACATCTGTCTATTCTATTGGGACCTGGTGGTAGTCAGACTTCAAATCAATTTTACTGAAGTATTTGGCCCCCGTGAGTTGATCAAGGAGGTCATTGATTCAAGGAATTAGGTACTAGTTTTTGACTGTGATTTTATTCAGATCTCGGTAATCAATAAAGAGTCCCGAGGTTACATCTTTCTTCTATACTAGCACGATTGGGCTCCCGCAAGGTGATGAGCTGGGATGGATGTGCCCCTTGTGGAGCAGTTCTTGTATCTATCACTTGATCTCATCATTCTCTAACAAACAGTGGTGATAGACTGGTCCATTGGGAAATGGTGTGCCAGGGGTTATATCGATGGGGTGCTTGACCTGGCAGTGTAGAGGTACCCCTATAGGTAGGATATCTGAGTATTCTTCCATGAACTTATCTACTTGCTTCTGTTGTGTGGGGAGGTCGGTTGAAGAGACCCTGGATGTGGCTATGATCTTTCACTTATTTTGAGAGCGAATCACGAAGAAGACAAACTTCCTCATCTGAGAGATGACCTTCCTACATTTCTTAGCAGAGATCAAGGAAATAACACTAGGTGGGACTACCTCGGGTATCCTGTACAATTCCTGTTCAAAGTAATAATAACACTACGAGGCCTAGACTCATATACAACATGACATTTCCATAAATAACATTGGCCCAAAAGAACATCAAAAACTTTGAGAGGAGCAACATCACAAAATACCTCGTCTTTGAAGGGTTTTATGTCGTACAACAATCAACATTGTTGGCTGACACAAAGATCGCTTCCTTGGCGGAGCCATCCAATGGTGTAGGGTTGCGGGTGTGACACTATTGGTAGGGATAGCTTCTTGATGACCTCTACTAAGATGAGTTTCTCTGGCTACCACTATCAATGATGAAGTGCAACGGGGTTCCTTTTACCCACTTTTGTGAATGGAAGAGGCACTCTCCTTCTTCTGGCTTGTCTGGTTCACCAGGCTGGAGCTTGGTGGTAACAATGGTGGCACTAGGTTCCACATCAATGATCTGTCTTCCCCTTTCTAGTTCTGGCTTAGATTCAGAATCTGCATCTAATTCAGAGGCTTTCACTTTGGCCATCAGCGACTACTTTGAATGACAGTCAACAATGTTATGCCAAGGGCTCTTATGGAAGTCGCACCACTTCCCGGTATCTTTCTTTGTCTTTCCAGTGTCCTTCTTTACTTACAGATTGGACTGGTTGTCCTGATACTGTCCATATTTTCTTTGTCCTTTTTTCTATGGGTTGGGGACACCCTTTCCTAGATTTTGTTGTGAGGGGTTCGTAGGCCCAAATTGCCGCGTCTTTTGTTTGAGCTTCTGCTCGATTTTGATAGCATATAGGTAGGCCGTGCCCAAGGATGAGATGTCCATAAATTCTGTTTAGGTATGCATGTATCTATGTAGAGCACCGCGATACTTGAGCACCAAACGTTTCTCTAAATCTTTGATACCCATCTTGGTGCACAAGGTATGGAAGATATTTGTGAAATCTGGCACTGCTTGGTCTCTTTCTTGCCGCAGTGTGGTCCATTTGGTATACAGGTCGTCATAACTTCCGACGGGGTAGTATTGTTCCTTAATAGAATCCCTAAAGGATTTCTAGGTGGCCATGACTGAAAATAATGAAGGTTCCTCAGTTTCCTTTTGCTCACTAAAATTTTCCCACCAATCTTTGACGTGGGGAACGACTTTTAGGAGCGCAAAAGTAATCTTTTCTCTATTTGAAAAGTTATGGACAGAAAAATACCCTTCTAGTAGATTCAACCACTTGTCTACAACATCTGCATCTATCTGACCTTCAAATATAGGAATATTGAAGTTTATTTGTACCTTGAAGGGGGCGACACCTCCGTTCGAAGAAGATGCGTCACTTGTTGGTAGCCGCCGAAGGATTTGTGCGAAACTATCCATCATCTCTTTCCTTTGTTGCGTGAGGAATTCCTTAATCAAAAATTTGAAAGGATCTCCTGTCCTTTCATCTTTATTTTCTCCTACCATGAGAGTTCGATTAGGTGTGCAAGAGATTTTGTCCTCAAGAGAAACAAGCTCGAGACCCAACTCTTTGTACTCCGACCTCGTTGGGGACATGCATTAAGATGACAAGGAGCAGACCACTCTGATACCACTGATCCAGATTTTATGAGAAGAATGATATGAATATAGATTATTAACAGGTTCTTAACAAAAAATAACATAGATACAATAAAACTGGTTTTCTATTCAATAACAAAATAAGCTGAAAACTGTAAAATGCAGCGGAAACAAGCTTGCTAGAATGGTGGCGGCTTATCTCTGAGAAGAGATGTGATGGTTGCACTCATTCGCAAGAAGATGATTAAAATGAGGCTCTGAATTCATTTTTACAATAAGAAGTAATGTAAAAAACCCTAGACATCCAAAAACCTAACCCTAGGAGATGAAGTGTCAAAAGTCATGTGGGCCCCGTTTGGGTAAGTTAGTACATCAACTTCCCGGGGTCGTAACTTTTGCATACGATCTTCATTTTAGGTGTATGATAGCCCATTGGAAATGTATCATCGAGGAGATTCATTTTAGGCACAATATTGAAGGAATTTTCATATTGCAAACCTTTTTTTCCCAAAAAACATCATTCCGGGCCTCAAAACAACTCCGGAAGTGAAAACTGCTAAAAATAGTAAATTCCCAAAATTGCCAAAAAACTATTTTGAGCCAGTTGGAAAAGGTGGGTGGCCACCAATATCCATCTGGATCAGGGTACTTCGATAATCAGATTGCAGGAAGAGACATAGTTCATCTGAAAGGCAACATCATTCCTAAGGGTCTGGTCCCATTAGAAAAACTCTTTGATAATAATGATGTGGCCAGAAGTCCAAAGATCATAGTAAATGAAGGAGATGTAGAAGATTGAAATATTGGGACTCAGGAAGATCCCGATATCATTAAACTGTCCAAAACACTCAACTTTGAAATCAAGGAGAAATATATCAAATTAATGAAAGAGTTCCCTAATGTTTTTGCCTAGAGTTATGATGATCTAAAAGTTTATGACACCAGTATAATCCAAGATGTGATCCCAATCAAAGAAGATCACAAACCTTTCAAACATAAATTAAGAAGGATAAACCCTGTGTTTCTGCCCTTGATTGAGAAAGAGGTAAAGAAGCTATTTGAAGCCTAGATCATAGTATCCCCGAGGTTTTCTAAATGGGTGGAAAATATGGTGCGAGTCAGAAAAAAGAGTGGAGAAATCAAGTTGTGTGTGGACTTCAAAAACCTGAATAGAGTATATCTAAAGGACAACTACCCACTGCCTAATATGGACCACATTTTACAGAAAGTGGTGGGTTCTCAGAAAATGTCAATGTTGGATGGCTTCTCTGGATACAATTAGATTATGGTGCACCCTGATGATCATGAAAATACATCATTCACAACTCCATGGGGGACATTTATGTATGACAAGATGCCTTTTGGGATCATGAATGCAGGGAAAACATTTCAAAGATCTACAGACATAGCTTTTGCTTATGAAAAAGACAAATTCATTGTTATCTACCTAGATGATATCAATGTGTATTTTGTTTCAGATGAAGAACACCTCAAGCATCTAAGAAGGGAATTTCAGAAGTGTAGAAAGTTTGAAATCTCGTTGAACCCTCAGAAGTCAAATTTCTCTATGGAGGAAGGAAAGTTTTTGGGTCACATTATTTCAAAGGAAGGAATAAAGGTAGATTCCAACAGAGTTGAGGGAATCTTAAAAATTGGCATACCCAGAAGTAAAAAAGAGGTACAATCTTTCCTAGGAAAGGTGAATGTTTTGAGAAGATTTATCCCTAACTTGGATGAAATTATAAAGTATATTACCAACATGCTCAAAAAAGGAAATGAAATAAAGTGGACCCCTGAGGCCAGGAAATCCTTTGAAGACATCAAAGTCACGTTGACCAAGGCTCCAGTACTGGCTAGCCTTAATTTTGAAAAAGACTACATATTGTTCTCTTTTTCCCCAAAGCACACAATTACTGGTGTTTTACTACAGAAAGATGAGCACAATTTTGAGAATCCCATAGCATATTACAACAAGACATTGAGGGATGCCCCTTTGAAGTATGATAGCATGGAGAAGCAAGCATATGCACTAGTCAAGAACTTGAAAGAATTCAGAGTTTACATCTTGCATTCCCATACTACTACTTATGTACCCAATAGCTCTGTGAAAGACATATTAACCCAACCTAATCCTAAAGGAAAGAGGGGTAAATGGATAACAGTGCTATTAGAATATGACCTTGAGATCAAACCTACCAAGTTGATCAAGGGACAGGGGATTGCAAATCTGATGGCACAAACCAATTGTGACATCCTAGGAATAAATTTCATTGCTGACTTCTCTGAGAGTGCAGAAGAAGAGAGAAATCCTCAGATATCCCAAAATTTTCTCGAATCTCCTTGGTATGCATACATCATTTTTGTATTAAGAAATCTACAGACTCCTCCTGAATTGAGTAAAACAAAGGCCAGATTCTTCAAGATGAAAGCATCAAAGTTTTGTATAATAAATCAGTCTCTATATTCGAAGGACCCAGGGGGAATTTTGTTGAGATTTTTGTTGGAAGAAGAAGCTAAGAAGACCATTAGAGAATTCCATAAGGGTGACTGTGGAGGTCACCATTATTGGAAAACCACTCTGCATAAGATTTTGAGGGCCGAGTTCTATTGGCCTAGCATTTTTTTCAACGTCTACAAAGAGGTTTCAAAATGCCATGAATGTCAAATTTTTGATGGGAAGGGAAAATTGCAGCCTCTGCCTCTGAAACCCATCTTCGTGGAAGCTCCTTTTAAACAATGGGGCCTTGATTTTATAGGGGAAATACATCCACATTCCTCAACCCAACACAAGTGGATTCTGACAGCAACAAATTATTTCACTAAATGGATTGAGGCAGTTCCCACTAGGAAAGCAACAGATGCTGTTATCATCCATTTTTTGGAAGACAATATTTTGTCCAGGTTCGGATGCCCAACCAAAATCATAACAGATAATGCAGTAGCTTTCAAGTCCAAGAAAATAGAGAAATTTTGCAGTGATTACAATATCACCCTTGGCCATTCTACATCTTACTACCCTCAAGGAAATGGGTTGGCTAAGTCCTCAAATAAAATCTTAGTCAGAATTATCAAGAAACTGTTGCAAGATAACAAAAAGGCTCGGCACACAAAGCTCATCCATGAACTATGGGCTGATAGAATCACCCCAAAGAGATCTATAACCACATCCCCTTTCCAGATCATTTATGGTACATAGGCAATATTTCCTACTACATTGGGGTTGCCATTGATGAGGCTGTTACAGGAGCAGCCTACAGAAACAGATGCCACTCGAAGAAGAAAATATGAACTAATCAGTGTACAAAAAACCAGGGAAAGGGATTTCAATAATGCTTAGCTGCACCAAGAGAAGATCAAAAAGGCCTTCGACAGGCATACCAAGGTGGATGACTTCAAACTAAGAGACTTGGTACTAAGATGGGATGCTCGGAATGAAGATAAGGGAAAGCATGGGAAGTTTGACCATCTATGATTGGGACCGTTCAAGATCATAGCATACCCTAGAAGTAATGCCTACATACTACAGGAGAGTAATGGAGACATCATTGGAGGAGGGCCTATGAATGGCAGGTTCCTCAAACATTATATCGTTTAAACAATCATCACCCCTTCCATTCATTGTACATACTCATTTTTGTGTTTTCTTTTTGCATGAAGAGGTTGGAATAAAAGAAGCATAGATGAAGCCCGAGGTGAAGGCCCTAAGCTATGCTAGGTCAATTTTGAGTTTTTGAATAATGGTTGGTAGATTCAAATCACTGGAATGAATCACAACCCAATGGATAGGCACTTGTTCTACATCACAGGGAGGATAACATCCCTAGTTAGAGCCTATGTTATCACCATAACAATTTTTTGATGGAATCCAAGTCTCGGGATTTAGCGAAGGGCCAAACCGGTGTAGAGAAGCGATAAAATGGAGGACGAAGCCACATCTATCATAGTAAAGCTAAGTCTAGTGGGGGCGTGAATTTGACGTGACATGACGGACCACAGATCTCCGACACCACAGATCAACGGTCAACAACCATATCGGCCGGAGAACTAGCACAAGGTTTAATTATTTGAAAGTGGGCCAATGAAAATACCATGGTTTCACCTCAAGACCACATGGTGCCACCAGATGCATATCAGGGTGAAAATTGGTCTATCCTAAACTGCTTTGCCTTGCCCCCAATATCATAAAGCACATATAAAAGGAGCCCCCCGGTCATTATTTTATGATTTTTTCAAATCGTTGGAGCGTTAAAAGTGGCGCGACTGCTCCAGTCGAACTAAGCTTAACAGTGCACCAGATTTACGTGTTTTCTGCTCATTCACAGGTATTTTTCATCATTGCCATGAATCCTATCATTTTATGCATAACAGAGCAAGGCCCCCCGCCAAGCGAAGAATCCCTAATTGAGAGAGACTCTGATGTGTTTGACACTGAAATAACAGTCTCACTTGTCTTCGTATCTAGAGCTAATTTGTCAGATAATGTAGGGAGACAAATACCTTTCCTCAAAGTGGTCCAAGCCTCCATAGTCCCTTACACCGTCAAAGTCACATTCCCCTTCCAGGAATTCATTAGATGGTGTGCAAAACAATACTCACAGGAAGAGAAGGTCGTTTCAAATAAATTAGGGTCAGAGGTCCTATGCAAAGTAGATAACCCGTTAATTTGACATGCCCTGGGGGCATACTAGAGTCTCCCCCTGTAGAATCTGAACCCTTTGAGGAAGAAAAGATAATTACAGTCTACAAAGAATCTCCCCTCGAGGTCAAAACCTTATTTTTGTAGACAATTGTTAAACCTGAACATTATTCTGAGAGTTTGTCATTGCCTATGAATGTAAGTGTCATGGTTATTGAGGTTCAGTGGGCCTGTTCCATACTCAGTTAGATTTTAGGTTTAGATAATGACAAATTTGTAGTTGAGGTCATGTTAGGTTTTTTGTTAACCTTTTTTCAGTTAGAGTCCAGTCCATCAATCTGTATCATTTTTGAAGAGTTCATAGATGATAATGTACACAAGCAACTAGTGAACTTCCAATCACTAAGGCACTTCCGGTATTACACACACTTGCTAAAAATGTTCCTAGAGGAAAATAAGCTAGAGTTCCCTGAAGTTGTGTTCATCTTGATTGAATGCAAAAGGATCACAATGCTCATTTTTATAATTAAGATCATGTCCATATTTTACAACTTTATCTTCAACACCGACCTACCAAGAGTCTTAGAATACATGAAAAGTTATTTGCAGCCAAATCCAGAGAACAAAGTGGGAGATTGGGTGTTGTTCATGCACTCTATTGTAATTTGGGTATATGTTTGTCAAGAGGCTCCTTATATTCTACCTATTTTCCTGACACCCAAGATTTTTTCCCTAGAATTCATCAGGCAAAGAATCATCTCAGAAACAAAACACTTTCTGAAAATTTACAAGGTATCCAACCTAAAATTCCCTTTCATCATAGGACTCTTTGTTGTGAAGACTAGATCTTGTTTACCTCATATCTAGGCAAAACTCAAGGAGTTTGGATTTGTGCAGCTGCAAGGGAGAAGATATGATCCACAACAGGTCATATCTAAATGACGATTGATAAGAAAACATGGTCCTTATCAACATGACCATGTTGAAGGTTTTGACAAATTGGAAAATTTGGAAAACTGTGCTGATATGGAAGCCATTTTACAACTTTCTCAGACACAACAAGTGGGGCCAACCCTACAATAGAATCAGACACAATAGACCCCTCAGAAGTTGGTATTCAAGGTTCCCAAAGTAAGTGTCTACACCAAAAGAAGTAGTTCAGAAGGCCTGGGTACTAGTGATCAGGAAAGTGTCCCTAAAAGGATAAAGATCACACAATCTCCACAGATAGTGAATTTGGAGGAAGAAGAACCTAAAGGGAAAGTGAGTATGGATGTGGTGGAAGGTGGAACCAACAAGGAGGAAACTGGTAAAGAATCATGCCCAAAATTGAAAGTAGTTCAAGAGCTTTTAGCAGCAAGAAACATGTTTTTGATAAAGCACCTGTAGTAGTCTATCAATCCAAAGAAGATTTAGCAAATCAATATGCTGTGAAAGGAAGCTTATCCATGAGTGAAATAAGAGATTTGATACCCGAGGTAGAAAATATTTCTTAGCATAAGTCCTCCTTGTTTTCAGTTAGGGATGTAGAAAAGAAGACACTCAACATAGCCGTGATAGATGAGGATAAAGTGTCTGAAATTAAATTGCATTAGAAAAATATCAGCGCCCCAGACAAGGTGAAGTTCCAGAGAAACACCAATGACATGTTGTATTCAAACTACTTGAGTCTGAGCTTGAGGGTTTCAAGGTTGACAACTCATGCACTTAAGTTGGAGGGATAATTGAGGAAGGAAAAGGCATCCAACAGAGCCTGGTAGACCTGATTCAAGAGATTAGAATCTGAAGGCCTTTAAGGGTTAAAGGCTTTCTTAGAAAAGAAAGATGAGATGATTCAAAGCATGAAGAAGAGGATTAAAATGTCTACCACAGAGCATCCATAAACAACAGAGCTGGCTTCTCTAGAACAAGAAAAAGAGACATTTCGACAGGAAGCACTGAATTACAAGGCCAAAGTATTGCAGTTGGAGAAGGAAAAGGAGGATTGGTCATGAGGATAGGTAGAGGTATCAAAGAAGGCTGCAATTGTACCTGGTACCACAGAAGCTGAGCCAAACACTGGAGAAATTGTTAAGAGGCTTAAGGGAGTTATAGAAAAGTTGCAACAATAAATGAAAATAAAGGATGAGAAGATGGCCTAGTTCCAAAAGGAAAATCAGGATTTGCAGGAAAGAGTAGACAATTTGAAGACGAGGTTGAAAGGTAAAGAACTTTTGTAGGGAGCTAAACACATAATATGGGACTCTATTGCTGCTGAAGCTGCTAAGTTAAGGGTGTACCTAAATTTCATAAATGACAAATATAACATGGATATCACTGCCCAAAGTAGGTGCACTGTTGTAAATGAGACACTTGCGAAAAAACCCTCAGAGTGGGCTTAGAATGCTATAAATCTGTTGAATTTGATTCTCATTGCTGAACTTCAGACCATTGGGGTCAAAGACAAGACTACACTGATCATTTGGGCTAGGAGGATCATTACTAAAAACAACTTGCTCAAGTCAGTTCAAACCAAAGCCATGCAGATGGGGCAACATATACATGAATTTAAGGATCTGTTTGAGCAATTTTTCATCAAAGGCCTCCCACCATTTTGGATGGAAAAGGGAAATTATATGATCAAGAGGAATACAATTCTCTCATCGCCCAATGCAGAATGTATCATTCCAGGTTTGAAGGCATGGGGGAAAGATTGAAAGGATCAAATCTGGTGGAATATTTAACCACAAATTTTGAGATTTTAAATCAGTTCAAGACTGTAAAAATTGAATTGCCAACTATGAATTATGCCACTTGTATCGACTTGGAGATCCTGATAAAGGAAATGATGGATTACGATATCCCTTCTGACTTACAGTGGAAAGAGATCATGTGGCTAGGCAAGACAAAATGCAATTTTCCAGGAACCATCAAATAGCCTCCAAGTGTCACCAGTTTGGCGAGCTCAACAGAAGATCAAAGCAATACAAATGGCGAAAACAAAATCTGAACAATCAGAAAAACCAGCTGTTAGTTTATGAAACATTTTTGTTTAATCATTGTAAATCAGTTCACATGTCGAGACTATCAGTTGAAATTATTTTAGTCAGTTTTAGAAGCTGAAACTTTTTAGTTCAGCCGTTGTAATCGAATTGTATAAATTTTGGAAATTCCAAATGAATTAATGTTGGAAAAAGTGCAAGGGCACCTTTTTAGTTATTTTGAACTCAATTGTAATTTTCTTGAGCTGAATTGAATACATATGTAGAAGCTTTTGAAGTCTCTATGAAAAGATTCTAATGGTGGTGGTATGAGTTTTGTCTCCTTTCATTGTATGTATTTCCTGTGTTCTTTAATTCCATTTACAATTTCTTCTGTTTAAATTGGAGAGTTAAAGGCCTAGAATTCATCTTGTGATGGTCTCATTTTAAGCAATTTAAACTGTGTAATTTTCTTCCTAGCTAATTGATAATTCATTTCAATAATGCTCTGATGCAGTTATTTGTTTTCTCTTTCCTCTTTCACTTTGATTAAATACAATTTATAACTCATATTCACTGCCTCATTTATCCTTTATCCTCTAGAGAGTTCTACATGCCAGTCATTGTTTTCATTCACTTTCATAATTTCGACTCCATAGCCCTAAGTGTCCCTCCCCTTCCTCGCCAACAACTTTATAAAAAAACCCCAAAACAAACTAAATCTAGCCATTGATTGCCAAATAAATATCAAGTGACATGAGAGAGACCTATCTGAGTTGAGAAGGCTAGTGCCTAGATCTAAAGTAGGTTGAAATAGTTACCTCTATCATTTGTCTATCAGCCGGACAAAATTTACAAAGTGCTAACACTATCCATCCTCATGATTTTAAATGAATTTAGAAGACGAGGTTATGCCTCTTTATTTCTGATTTTTAATGGTTGAAAGGTTCTTATAAACCTAGTTCTAGAAGCCTCCAATAACTGATCAATCACGCATTATTATATTTTTCAAAATGTGCTAAGGCTTGGCTCTTTTACAACCTAGAGTCAACTCTTGTGACAACATTGTTTTGGTGTCATTGTCGGGGACGGATAAACGAAGTTATTTTTCCCTGAGAGAATGACAAGTAAAACTTTAATCTTTGATGGTGAACAAATATTGAATGGGCATTCAATTGGCTGTGATCATTCACCTGGCGAATCCTTGGTTCAAAGACTCCACATGATTCGCTAGCGACTCCACTGGTTCCGAGATGTCAATTTCTATCGCTGCTCGGATCGCTGCGAGGTTTGATCCTTTGGAATTTACAAATGTTTTTGGTTTTCCAAACGTGGTTCCAGACTGCAAAATTTGGGAAGATTATCTTGCTAAGTTTAAACAGGATAATATGACAATCCTGTTGAACACTTGTTTGAGTTTCATAAGCTTATGAATCAACTAGATATTCATCATGAAGATATTTTGATGAAACTGTTTATGTTTAGTCTGGGAGGAGATGCTCATCAATGGTATAAGTGTCTTCCTCATTTCAACATTTCGTCATTGAATGAATTGCATGCAGTTTTCCATAATCATTGTAAGAGGATCTATCCATCTGATTTTGTTTTTGAAGATTGTTAAAATTTAGATTTTGTAGAACAAGATTCTAAAGATAATCAGTTTGCTGATGAAAAATCAAAACACAATAGCAACTGTGGTCATTTGTATGAAGAGGACTTCGAAGTAAATCAAGAAGAGGTTTCTTTCATTAACAAGAATGAAAATGACATGATTGCAAATGAAGAAATATTTATAGGACCTCCAGTCTTTCGAGCAGATCAAGTCCAGGTTCATTGTAGAAATAAAGATGAAAATGCATTTTCTAACGAAGATCTAGATTCAAATTCATGCATACATGATTCTACCTTCAGTTCGTCTTCCCAACAAAATGGATTTCAAGATGATTGTGGTAGCATTGATAATACTGAAGATAGTTTGATTGAACAAGACGATGATGAAATTGTTGATCTAGATCCTTGTGAAGGTCTACAACTTATTGAAGACCATACACAATCAACTTTTGAAAAGGATGATTTGTGTAATAATAATGATGATGGTAATGATACTCTAAGTGCATTTTTCATTGTACCAAATGTTCATAGTAATTACCGTCATGATCAAACTATTGTTCTAAATTATTATTTTGATCAAGTTGCTATAATTTAGTCATCATTACTAGATCATCAAGAAATGGAAGTTTTTGAAAGTCAAAGTTCAGAAATTTTATATAATCATCCTGTTTACCATGAGTATACAGACGATGAAGAAGAGCAAATTTCTTTCCCAACATTCATGGAAACATACAATAGTTCTCCTTTGTTTGATAACTATGATGAATGCAGTATTAAAGTTGATGAGAAACAAATTATTCCTCTTTCTTCATAAATTTCACTTCAGTAGGAAAATTATCAGTTGCACTATAAAAGTAATCAGCCTGTGTATGACAGTGATGAAGAAGATTCTTGGACATGCGATGAAGGAAATAAGGAGGGGATACTAGAGAAATTGATCTCTCCTTCCTATTTAGAAACTGATGAGAAGAAGACTAGTGAACCTCAATATGACATTCTAGAGCCTCAAGAAGAAAAGATCAATAGTGGAGAAAGTGTGAAAAATAATTTCATACAATTTGGTTAGCAGGAAGAGGTATCGATTGATTTTGAAAATTCTTTATCTTTTCATGATCCAGTGGTTGTTTGGTTGGAGTATTTTCTTCAAGAGGTTCAAAATTTTGTGGCATTTTGTGTGCAACCAAGTATCAACAGTAAGCGCAAGCTACCTATCCATTCTTCGCTGCAAAAAACTTATTATCTTTTCATTCCTTCATCCAACAACAAGCAAGGTATGTTAAGCAATCCACTATTTGCATGGATCCATTGGAAATTCCATATTACTTGATCAATGGAATTTCACCTGATTAGTGTAGGGCCTGTTATAACCCTATAATTCATAGGATCATCTGTTGACTGGAAATTTTTCACTCTGGGTGTATAGGTTTGCAAATAAGATTCCATCTCTGCAAATTATTTTCAAGGGAAGCAGTGCACCAAACCCTCAAAAGTCATTAAGCCTAAGTTTTTCCTCACAAACTGCATTTCGTGCCTGGAGAATAAAGAACATGCTTAGATTGATGGTCGATCTAGTGGCACGTAAATCAATGACTGACAGTGGATTCCGGACCCCCTCGATTGTTATGTTTTTAACGATGGGGGGGGGGGGG
>JASDQU010104336.1:65277-75480 GCA_032191745.1 Picea mariana | reverse complement strand
CCCCCCCCCCCAAAAAAAAAAAAACCATTTACCACCTCAGGGGGGTCCGGAATAACGCTTTCCTTGAAAAAAAACCACTTTTTCCTTTTTCTTGCCATTTTTGCCTGCTTTACCACGTCCTCTTTCAGATCGATTTTTGGGCAAACGAAGATGGATTTTAAAAATACGAGAGAGGATTTTTCTCAGCATGGGCTGAAGAATAGAAACCTCTCTCAGTTGTTTCAACGGAGCTATGAGCAGGGAGAATCGAAGACATCTTCGAGGCCCATTTTTCCAGATCCTCAATTTTCCGTTACAGTCCCGATCTTGCAAGAGCTGTTACGGCCAGCTGGGGACGAATTTGGTGAAAATGAAGGAGGTTGTTATCCATCACATGCCCATCTACAATAATCTCCTTCAGTTTTCACCCAGGTGCCGTTGTTCAAGAAAAAAACATGTCTGTTCGGACCCCTTTTTCGCAGAAAACCGGTCCGTCTTTCATGGCAGAAAGCTCCGAATTTTGTGGGAGTGGTGGCTATTTTTGGCCGGAGCAGTTAAAACGACTTCCGTAACTTATTGGGATGATATATCCTATTTATTCACGGGATTTTAACGTAAAAGGGTTCGACCTATGAGGTTCCTTACTGGATTGTGGGCGGTGCTTGGCCATAAAACTTCTTTCTGTAATTTTAAATGATCAATCAGTGATGGACATGTTATTTTTGCTATAGGATTCTTGTGTGGATGTATTGGTGGCATTTTTTCTCTGTTAAAGTATTTTCCTGTCCTCTTTCCACTTTTTTTTCAATTCTTATTGTCAGAAGAAAGTACACAGAGCAGAATTTATTGGCAAATACTCTGCATCTGTCCTTTTGATAATCTTTATGTTATTCATCTAAAAAGCTTAGTTAAGGAATTCTTAGCTGCTCCTTTGCCTGGATTTTTCCTCCCCTATTTCTTCCTCAAATCGACATCATCAAAAATTATTTCGATCTAATATTTCTGCTACCTTGCCCTGTGTAAGAGCTTTGTCCAGATATGAGAATGAAACACATGTTAAAGTACATACCCCGTTTGCCCAATGGCCCTCCTTGCTGTTCCAAAACAACTATTTAAAAACCCCAACCCCACACTTGCATAACCAGCCTAATACCTAAAGCTATATCAGACAGAGAGATCCCTCTCTGAGTCTTGGAGGGCTAGATCCAAGACTCGAAGTGGTTTTGATGTTTCCTCTGTGACTGCCTTACAACCTTGGGCAAATTATAGAGTGCTAACAGGGCCAATGTATATAAATAAGTTTTCCAAATCAACATTTCATTTCAACATTCTAGTTCAACATTTTATTTTAGTTCAGTGGTTCAATTCTTAGGAATTATGACTCCATAGCCCAATGATGGGATTCAGAGTTTAACAGGCTTAATTTCAGGTCGCAGAAGGATGAAAGCACATGGTCTACTGTTCTTGGTGTTTTGCAGAGTATATCTTGTTGAATAGGAGATGAGGATCAAAGAAAACCCAACACTCACCTTTCCGTATTTTTCATTTCTCTAAAAGCATGTGATAAATAAATAATATTCCATGTTGAAAATTCAAAAGAAAAATAAGGTATGAGTCCCTACTCCTCTCATAGTCCCAATAAAACTGAAATATTCTTTTGAAAGAATGTGAAGGGAGTTTTTCTCATGATGATATTGTCACCTGATCAAAGATCATAAAAGTATAAATATTACAGATTAATTCTGAAGTCTTCTCTGAATAAAATGAAAACGAAATAAAAAATCAAATAAAAGAAGAAAGCAAATAAGGATAAAAAGGGCTTAAAAAAAAAAGGTTTGAAAATCAATAAAGAAGCTTGTGTCAGAATGAGATTCTTTTGTGTCTGGCCCTCTGAGTCATTATTCTATTTTATTTTGCCTATCCCCGAGATTTTATTCTCTTTTGATTTTCACTACCTTTCCCAGATCTTCATAGAAAGAAATAATTACAACTCAACTCCGAAAACTTAAAAACATATCTCTGAAACAAGATTAGGCGAAAACCTTTATGTTCTTTTGATGTTAGCTGAAAGAAAGTATGTTGAGAATAATCATGATAAATTTAACTCTTCTATCGAATTTTAAATTGACTAATTCGCTCAAGGTTGATCCCTGAAATTCAAAATCCCTATAAAATATTCTCTATAGGCGAAGGTGTATTGAAGATTGGAAGAAAATTAGTTTCATATCATGCTTAAAAAATTATGACAGACCTTCCTTTATTAAAACATTTAAGAAGATATCATCCCTTGTATGATAAATACAGATTGATTTCCCCCACTTCAAAATATTAAAAATATAAGATATGGTGAAATGAAATTCATAATTTGACTTCCCCCATCTTGTCCAAAGAGATGATGAAAGGAAATTCATGTAATGATTGACCTCATCTTAGCAAAATGAAAAAGTGCTAACTGAAGTGGTGAAAGGAAATTCAATGGGATAGGTAGATAACTTCACTGGGGTACTGAACATGCTCACTGAAAGAGAAGCCATATCTATGATATCTGTATGGTTGTTATACATGTCCACAAAACATACTCTGACATCTAATTCTCTTTCTAGTAATATTTACATTCTGGACCAATGAGGGATTCCCTAAATAAATTGTTACATCTACTCAACCTTGATGTGAACGAAGTATGCCAAAGTCTGATATTTTGGTTAAAGTCATTTTTATTATCTTGAATAGATCTAAACTCAGTTTTAGTAAAAGGGAATTTTAAATAGCCTAACTTGAGACCGATAGTTGGGGATGTTTCGAAGGTTTTCTGAGATTTGGTTGAAATTAAAATTTTCTCTGTATGATTAATCCCTAAAAATGCTTCCCAGAAATGCAATAATGACTCCATTTACCCAATAAAGGCACTTGGTCTACTGTTCTTTCGTGCCTCACAAGGAGACTCAATCCCCAGATGGAGCCTATGTTGGAACACATTTAATTTTGAGATTTTGAGCTTTAGATTTTGCCTTTTAGAAATAAAATTTTCACCCCAAAAAAAAAGAAAAAAGAAACTTAGAGATTCTCCTTTTAAATTTAAAGATAAATCCATTGCTTCTTGAAAAGGTGCTTACGATATCCACCATCGATTAACTACTCTAATTTTATCAAACAATCTTAATGATCTTCGAACTATAGAAGTTGCTTGAGTTTTAAAGAAAGTCTCTAACATTCGCTTCAGAGCTTCGCACTTCAGGTTTTCCAGCAAGTCTAAACAATGAAAACCCCGAACGTTGAAACCCCAAAGTACTTAAGGCTAATTCAAGGTTTAAATCATGATAAAATAAAACATAAAAGTGAGTAATAGGAGATTAACTTCTTCGTGAATTTGACCTTCGAGAGATTTATACCCTAATTGTGTCCAACACTAAAAAATGCCAATGTATTAATGATATGCATGATTTGATAAAGTTAACGATTTGAATTGCGATTAGCAGTTTTTATTCAACAAAGAGCTTATAGGTTTCTCTTGTTACAGGAAGGCTAATTTTTGTGCCACGAAAAGTTGCAGGGAAGCTTGACCTCAGAATCTAGTCGAACGATAAATCAATTCAGAAGCTCGATAAACTGAGGGAAGGGGCTAAATAGACAAAAAAGAGAGCACAAAATCTTTGGAGCACTAAATCCTCGAAGTGGAGGATCTCCTGCCGCGTGTCCTCTTGATTTCAATGGTCAGGATTTACCTCGGAACTCTGAGCTTCGGGCGTTCTGAAATGCATAACACTGCAAACCTTCCGAAATGTCATATCTGCCGACATGCGTCCACTTAGATCAATGGTTAAGATGAAATCCAAGCTTCATGACTTCAGGAGTTCCCGCTTCACGCAACCGTCTTTCTTCCGAAGTGATTATCCCTGAAGTGGAGGATCTCTTGCCGCGTGTCCTCTTGGTTTCAACGGTGAGGATTTACTTCGAAACTCCGGGCTTTGGGACTTCGGGATTTCTCTCTTAACACATCTAGATTTCTTCTGAAGTGGTTATCCCTGATGTATAGGATCTCCTGCCAGGTGTCCTTTTGATTTAGACGACTAAGATTCAATTCAGAACTATAGGCTTGGGGCGTTCCGAGATGCTTAACGTCAGAAACCTTCCAGAGTATGAAATATCTGAATACAGGGATTGTCTGACACGTGTGTCTCACTTAGATTGACGGACATGAATTGCATGAAATTCACTTTATCTTCTCTACATGTGACCAAGAGTTGTGACCTCGGCTTAACTTTGGGTCCTTATTTCACTTTGCGAGATCTGTCAGCTTACCTTTCTCTCAACTAGATCAACGACTGAGAGAGATTGCGGGGTGTCGATTTGCACGGGGTTTAATTTCGAGAGGTAGTCCTGCAATTTGAACCACAGTTTTCTCTCGGGGTTACGTGTCATCACCAGATGCATTGCGGAATGAAAAGTGGGTTACCTCAAAACCATTTCTTCATGCCCCCGCAAAATAGAGAACCCATCACACTTTTGTCTCCTCTCACCCATTGCCACCTGTCTCCCACTCTTACTACATGTCACCTCCCGACAGACGCACTGCCTTCCCATAACGAGATCGTGTTGAGATAGTTGTCCAATCACCATTTCCACAGCTTCAACTGCAATTATTTACGCCAGTAAATTCATTGCAGTTGACATATGACTCGAGACACAGTCAGCAGCAAAGAACAACCATGCAATAGAAGTCAAATACGGATCATCAACATATGACATCAAATTAAATCCAACTAAATTTTAAAGATTCTTATGATATACATTCATAACCTAAACGTTTCTTTCAGATATCATGGTAATCAATTTCAAACCGAAACATTCCTTCTAGAGATCATTGTAATCGGTTCAAACTGAAACGTTTCTTTCAAAGGTCATTGTAATCAGTTTCAAACCGAAGGAACTCATTTGGTATAAATATTAGAAGTTTCAAATGTATCAAGGGGGGCAGCTTGAAAGCCTTTGAGGCTGGGATTGTAATGTAGTCTTTTCAACAATACATTTGATAGAAGTAAAGGGATTCTATATCTTGTTATGTTAAATTCCGTCTTTTTCCTATGTCCTGTTTCTAAAGTTTTCATTACTTCTCTTTCTTCTACTCCTTCTTTTATTCAACTTGTAATAGTTACAATTTAGTGAGACTTTTGTTGTGACTAATTAAGAGCATTCTTTCAAGTGCATTTTTTTCTCCGTTCTGCTATGAGTAGAACAAGACCTGCATCTTAAGCGTTTTTCCTTATTTACAAGTTATATTTGTTCATAGATTTTCCTCTATCTTTCTGTGAGTGAGATAATACCTATGTCTAGATATTTGAAATCACTGTCATTCTTCTATTGAAAGGAAGACCAGATTTATCAAAATTAGATACCTGGATTTTCCTTTCAGTTTTGTCTATCTCTTGTCTTCTATCCATCCTCATGATTTTAAATGGATTTAACAGACTAGGTCATGCCTCTTTATTTCTGTTTTTTAATGGTTGAAAGGTTCTTACTGACCTAGTTCTAGAAGCCTCCAATAACTTATCAATCACCCATTATTATCTTTTTCAAAATGTGCTAGGGCGTGGCTCTTTTATAGCTTAGAGTCAAATCATGCGACAACAGGGTTCATCCAGAGCTATCCAAAAAAAACCATGAAGTACTAGCATATCAATCCTTGGCCAAGGCCGAGAGAGGTCTCACCCGAGATGCATAGAGGATCAAAAAGACCATAAGGTCTTGTGACAAGGATGGAGGATTAAACATATGAAACATCACTGCAATTGGCATCCATGTGAGTCAGTTCTAATAACCTATTTAGGGATGAGAAATAAAATGATACACACACATATATTCAACTCATTCATAACAGGAACATATTAGATCAAAATTGCCATATCTTTATTACTAGAAGCATTCCATCACATCAGAGATATACAGTGCATTGAAAAACTACTTATGATTGCCATAGAACTCCATATCATTACTATATAAAATAATGGAATAAAAATAGAATGCACCATGCGCCTTGTCTTAGGACTCATCCATATCAAATACACATGATTATATTCAAAACATCACAATATTACAACATGCTCAGAATGAGCTCGATACTCAAAACTCTCTAACTAGCTAGATAGCCAACCTACTGACCCATTCATCGACTAGCTAGCTGACCAACCAAATCTATTTTCGAGCTTAGAGCTCTCTTTTATGTCTTTCGTTGTTGGGGAGCGTTGTCTCTTTCTTATATTCTCCACTCTCTTATCTGATCCAACTATCTTACACACTTCTAGTGCTTTCCAACACTCCACGTAGACTCTCTGTATCAGGGGAAATCTTCATTGCCTAGCCAACTCATCTTCTGGCTGCTCCACGTCTTTGTATGTTGTTGGTAATAATCATTTGGGGATATTTTCTGGCGATTCCTTTCTTGATTCTTGAAAACATCTTCTTGTTTTCTGGCACAACTAACAAAGATCAGTTTGACACACACTTGGTAGTCTTTTCACTTGGAGCACTACTGACAAAACCCAGTCGATGTGTTGTCTATGGAATTCTTCGCGCATTTCCTTGGGTGCACACAAAACTATGGAATGAACGTGCACAACTTTATTT
This sequence comes from Picea mariana, assembly GCA_032191745.1. NCBI lineage: Eukaryota > Viridiplantae > Streptophyta > Pinopsida > Pinales > Pinaceae > Picea > Picea mariana. The sequence continues at coordinate 68,880 of JASDQU010104336.1, read as the reverse complement.
GTGTGCATGCGCAAAACTGAACCCAAAACTTTGGGTGCCAAAAAAACATTATTGCACAACATGTTCATTCATATCCATTCAATTCAAAAAAAATTACAGAAGGGGAGACTAGTAAGCTTGGATTATCCACTTGTCCTGAATCAGACGCTACACTTCTTGAAAATACTAATCCAATTAAATTCAATGATCTATACAAATATTTACCATGACCTCGAGATGATTATGAGAGACGTTACACCGAGTTCCTTGGTTCCAAAGAAGTGGGTGATAATGAAACTAATTGCATTTGAGATTAAGAAAGAACTTTGAACATCAAATTCAGAAATGGTGTAGGAAATACATATTGATATTATGGTAGCTGCTGGAGGTATTTACCTCCACGTGTAAACTTGATGAGAATAGAATATTCCAGGAATAAAGAAGAAACCCTAATGAGTTGGCTAATAAAACCCTAGAGGACATGTCGTCTCAAGAGGATAACTTGTGTTAGGTTATTAGCCTCCAAGAGAAGAAGTCAGCCAAAAGAAATAATATATACTGAATAGATAGATACCTAGAATGAGAAGTCGGCCCAGGAAGTTAGCCAGAATTACTATAAATACAAGAGGCCAGTCTTCATTCTGGCAGGCAGTCTTAGAATTGTAGAGCAACACTTGTGCGCACTGCAGTGCCCAGTTTTGTGCACGGGTTTGGAGGAGAGCTTCCATTGCAGCTGCTACAACTAGCATATCATGTTTGGTTTGGACTATCTCTTGGTTAGGATTTGGACTATCTGATCAGATCTTGTTGGTGTGATATCCTTGGGGAAAGGTGTGCTACTCTTTGTTTGGCTATCTAGCCTAGGGTTTGCTTCGGAAGTAATTCTCAGTCAAGGTTAACGTGCTCGGAGGGTGGCTCTGGCGTATGGTTGGGTGACAATAGTGATATTGACAATAGTAAAATGAGGACATCCATTATATTCTAACAATACCATGGGTAGAAGGTCCATCAAGCGGAGGTGAAGTTGGGTTTTATGCCCTGGACTTGCATAACCATGGATCTGCTAACCTTGTTCTAGAGCTGATAAATCAACACACACATGTAGAACACTAAACATAGTGATCTAGTATTTCTAAGATTTGAAAATAAACATAATAATACCATTACACATAACAACAAAATTTGCACATTGTAACACATACTTCAAAAATGTGGAATGTGATCAAAACATAGTTTAGCTATGTTTGCAACAGTAGAATAAGGCTGCATGTTGGAAAACTTATGAGCATATTCATGGTTACTGCATTTTCTTCTTATTTCATTATTTCCATCTTCAATTGCAATGGCATCACTAGTCATTCAATTGCAATGACATCACTAGTCATTATTAGAATATAGCATGTAGATTGTTATCTGTCGGTGAATCAATTGTCAATCTTAATGAAAATGTTTAAAATTTTATGTTTCATCTAGGCCTTTATTTTGGGTATCTTTTTGTTTGTGAATGTACCCTATTTGTTTGCTTCAACTTTCAAAATCCATGCATTTACAAATTTGTGTGCTTGACATTTTTTTGTTAAGGATGACATATTCATCCTTCTCACTTTTTTGACTAGTTTTACATTCCATATTTCAAACTATGGGTTCATGCATGGTTGTTATTGGACTCATGGGTTGGAACATTGCTTATTGATGAAATTTTAATATACTGATATAAATGGAATGGCCTTAACATAGATTTGTTTAGGTCTTGCTCTCAAACTCTGAAATAATATTATCCTTGAGTATAAAGAAGAGGTGAATGATCAAACACAAAATTTGATTGGTTCATGGTTACATTTGTAAGATAAGAAAAATGGTTTTGTACATTAAATTTTATTCGGAAGAAAAATTGTGTTCCTAGAATGTGAATCATAAGGTTATTATGACTTGAATCTATACACAAAATTTGTTTCTATATACTACAGTGAAGTCTGAATGGGTCATGTTGCCTTTATGCTGAAGTTTCTATCTTTTTCTTTGTAAAAGTATTACAAAAGCAATTTTGTGTTTTGGAAATAAAACTTAGTGGGTCAAAATCAATCCTTGCCTACACAGTTGCATACCAATCAACATAAATTAACTAATTGGCCATCCAAATAATATCTCAATTTTATATGCTTCCTTTTTATACATTACTTGGATGTTGATTTCGAGGTTGAAGGCATATTGTGGTTGATTGGCTCTCAATAGGAACTTCATACTCTATCTTTGTTGACCATTTTTAACTCAAGATTTATTCTAACTTTTGAATATTCTCTATAATCATCATGTGGCATCGTTTTTCAATTTCATTTATTTTTGAGTTGCAAATTTTGGCCCATGGTTTGTTTAGGGTGTTTTTCTATTCTTTGTCTTCCAAGTTCAGACTCGGTATGCGAAAAAACAACACCTTATTTCCATTACAATGTAAGTCATCACTACTTCACATTGGAAGTCAAAACCAATTGGTTGTTCCCTTTCCCAATTGCAGTTGTGCACATAGATCAGAACAAGGAATGTGATCAAAACATAGTTTAGCTATGTTTGTAGTAGGGGAATAAGGCTACATGTTGGAAATAGTTATGAGCATATTCATGATTGATGCATTGTCTTCTTACCACGTGGCTAGTTTGAGAGAAGAAATAGTTCATAGTAGTGAGGGCATGCATTTAATGAGAATTGTTTTAAGTCTGTAATACTTTCCCTTAGTCCTCTATTTTCCTTGTAATCAAATTCCATATCATTCTTTAAGAAAATTTTGATTCTTGAAAAAACAATAGAGGTTATTTTCTTGGAGTATTTATGGTGAAACCTTCTCTATGAAACTCAAAACACTTAACCACTCAAGCTATGTCATTGAGTTATCTTGATCCATACATATAGATATATGAAAAAATGATTTAGTTCTGCATGCATAGTTTCATCATCAAAACTATAAAGAAAATGCCACAAAATGATGCAATAAATAGATCGGTATAGTGACATAGCATTGTTCTATAAGAATTTATAAGTGGATTTTATAATAGTATTAACCTTCTTTATCCATTTTGCACTTGACTCATCTACGGTCATGTCAATTATCTGTTCCAATATATATCCAACATACTTAGAGATATTGTTTGGTTATGTTTGTATCCAAAAATGTTAATATTAAAATATTTTGTGGACTTCCTCATTGCTTAATGATTGAAAATATATCTTTAAAGAGTTGATGATATAATAGTCTAATAAGACTTAGCTAGTGTACACATTCTAATGGTGTGTGTATGGGTATCAATAGGAGGTCGATTGTGAAGTTGACATAGACATCATTGTAGTCTAAGCTAGATGTCAAGTTAGAAAGTCAATAAAGGAATTGATCATATGATAGTCTAATAAGACTTAGCTAGTGTATACATTCTAATGTTGTGTCTATGGGTATTGTTAGGAGGTTGATTGTGAAGTTGACATTGACATAAACATTGTTGTAGTCTAAGATAGATGTCAAGTTAGAAAGTCAATAAAGGAAACACACGTAGTTAGTTATTAGAAAATATATATCTATTTTCCATGTATAAATAGGACTAGAGAGATACAATGAACAAGAAAAGCAAGTGGATATAT
>JASDQU010104336.1:48473-65240 GCA_032191745.1 Picea mariana | reverse complement strand
TCACAAAAAACAATTCTAAATAAGCTATATGATTTTGGAAAAAGTTTTGTATTCACAAAAAAATAAATCTAAATAGGCTAGATGATTACATAGATGAATGATGATGGAATGCTAAATTAATAATATAATGCTTGACTACAACATTTATCATTAGTGGATGCAAATCTAAGAAACTAACATATTCTTAGATTAGGCTCTTTAGTATATCATCCTCATCATTTACAAAATCAAACATTTTTGGTCATGCTTCATTGCCTCCAACATGGTTATCTTGGCTCTGGATCGACATTTCCATTGGCATCAATATTAGGAATTTCAACATGCCAAAGAATTTGATCTATCCATGTTTGAAAGGAACATAAATCTATGGTGGTTTATCGATAAGAGGAGACCTCTATCCAATTGTGAAGGACCATTCCCTATTTGATTTCTTCCTTGTTGTTGGTATTTCCCCCACCTTGATGTTTCACTTGGTCTCCACCATGTATAATGCACATATATGACCAAGAAAGGTGCACCGATAGGATTTGATTGAATTTTACCATAAAGTTGAAGCCCATAGAGTAGACAACATAGAGTAGACAACAAGTCCATTAAAGGCATGTTTTTGTAAGAGATCACTTGTTTAAACTCTCTTTAAACAATTAATTAGGAACATGGGCCTTCAAATTGATCTAAGACCATATATCAAACTATATATTCTAAATCCAAATATATATGTTTATAACCAATTAAAAACATGGGTCTTGAAAGCCATATCTTAATGTATGTTGATATGCACGTATTTATTGGAGTTAAAAAATATTAAAAAACAACTGTAGAAAGAACAATACTTATGAAATTCACTACATTATCAAAATCAATGTCATTAAACAATCAATTAGGAACATGGGCCTTCAAATTTATCTAAGACCATATATCAAACTATATATGCTAAATCCAAATATATATGTTTATAACAAATTAAAAACATGGGTCTTGAAAGCCATATCTTAAAGTATGTTGATATGCATGTATTTATTGGAGTTAAAAAATATTAAAGAAAAACTCTAAAAAGAACAATACTTATGAAATTCACTACATGATCAAAATCAGTGTCATTACATGTTCATATTTGACTATACATTCAATTTCTTCTAAAACAAGTGGAGTTGTGGAGCAACAAATCCCTGCCAAGAAGGCAGAAAGAATGGGCTTCAATGTTCATGAAAACCAAGTTCTTTTCAAATTTTGTACCAGGTTCCTTTCAAAATCCTCTCCTTGTGTGATAAAAGAAGTTTATAATTCGATAAATGTATTGGGTTTTGTGTAGCCAATTGTTATATGTAATTCCCTTTCCACGTGGAGAGAAGTTGTGACAGCTCTTTCATCCCATGTGGAAAAACCTTAGCGCTAACCAAATCTAGCCTCCCTAGCCAAATATTTGCATGATCCCATGGTGAAAAACCACTTCTATCATTTTTTTGTATAACGAGATGCTATTGTTGTCATGTTTCTTGTTCATGGTTTCATGTTATACTTGGTTGCCATTTTTCTGTATAGCGAGAGGCTATTGTTGTCTTGTTTCTTGTTCAAGATGCTTGGGAGACTAATGTTCACCTGCCTAATCAAAACTTACTAATTAAGACCTTGTAATGATGACCTTTACGACTCCTTTCTACAACTCGTAAAGTGATCACATCTTTGGACACATTACAATTTAATCAACCACATATATTAAGACATATTTATGCAGCTTGGTGCTAAATTTGGGGCTAATAATGGTTATATAAAGTTATTTATTTATTTATGATGTTGCTTTTGGTATATATTGTGTTATATATTGTGAGCTTTTGATAGTTGTAAATTGAGTATGCCATCATTGAGATCTAAAGGTCCTCCATAGATGATACTTAGTTAGCATTGTTGGAATCCAAGGTTTAAATAAAACAACTTCGTTCCAAAAATTAATGCCTTCAGTATTTCAAACAAACATTGATATTGAGAATTCATTTTGAAATCGAGATTGAGATCAAATGAATGGATGGTTTAAGTGGTTGTATGTAACAAGTCCGAGTTTTGGAAAATACACTTTTTGAGATTTGAAATTTAATTGTAGTATGCCATTTTTTGTTTCTTAAAACTTCATTAGAGAATTCTTGTGCATAGCTCATGATGTTGGTTTCATTATGTTGGAAGAAACCTCCATATATATATATATATATATATATATATATATGGAATCAAACTATTACAAGAGAAAATTTTAAGTTGTTATGTTTCATAGTTTGAGGAGATCGAGACCGATTCCAGAAGATGTGTAATCTCTACCCGGAGGATTTTATCCATATGCATTCTCAATAATGAGATCCTATGGAGGAATTTTAGTCTTGTAAGATGATTGTCATATTAGAATTATTTTGGGTTATAATTATGTTCATAATGTTTTTATTTAGATAGGAAATTTTATTTGTCATTTTTAAATTGTGTTAAAATTTTAGTAAATGTTAACAAATGGATGAACTGGGGTGTACATGTTGGTAGAGGGTTATGTTAGCATATTACATGTTGGTATATGCAACTGGTCTTGTTTTCCAAGAAATGTTAAAACATTATATTTTATACTTAGTGAATACTACAAATATTGTAAGCGAATATTACCTCATTTTATACTTAGTGAATACTACAAATATTGTAAGCTAATATTACCTCTCACCTGCCAGGTCTGACACTATTCCCCTCTGTCAGGAGGCATGGAAGACGGAGATACCTTGAACAATGCGGAAGACGGAGATACCTTGAACAATGCACCTGCTAGGTTTTATGCCTTCGTGTTGTCTTAATGTAGTTGTGGAAAATCCAACAAGCTATTTTTTTCTTACACCTCTACAAAATTGCATGCCTCAGACAATGGTGCACACCTTAGTTGCAGAAAAGAGTTAGATCCAATATAGAGTAGTTGAGGCTTCTGGCCATGGTAATTGATGGATGCAACAAAATGTACTTATGAAACAGGTCCCCTTCCCGAGCAGTTGTTGATTGCAGGTTTCCTTCTAGAGATTCACCATCTCGTTCAATATAGAAGAGATTCTAATAATAAAGAGATGGAACAAGCCACTCTCCCTATGTATAGTAAGGTTCATTGCGATCCAACTTATTATACGTAGAAATTGGTCAGAACGGAGTTCACTTATTTGGTAAAGAGAAGGGTAAAAGAAATATCAGACCATTAGATAAATAAACTTGACCCTGCTATGTCGATAAAACATAGGTTCACTACGCTTTTGGTCAAGGCGTCGAAGAATATATTGTAAATATTTCTTTCTATGGTGGGCATCCAATCGCAAGCGTAATTCTTTTAGGCATAGCCCCCATAAGTAAAATGAATTTCATTCCTTTGGCTCAACTGAATGGAGCCTATATCATAGTGAATTGAACCCACCAGAAGCCTTACGGGAAGTTAGGTTGTAATGTACAAATCCAATTTGGAAGAATGTATCCAACGATATAAGTTTCCTCAATGTTCAGAAATAATATAAGGTAGCGATACCGATGAAGTGAATAGATGGTTAAGATATTTGAGAAATGACGATGGGTTAAATAACTGAAGAAGCACTTTAATTCTCGCCTAATTATTTATCCCAATTCACGCGGATACAAAAGTTTTTTAGTATAGATTGAGGGTAACTTCTTTCTTTCAAATACTTTTATTTGTCTCGAGAAATCATTAATGTGCCACTATGAGTCCGCTTCTTCTCCTCGACATAGGCAATTATCTTTGGTTCATGAAAACTGAACTTGCCCGGTAGGAATTTATTCTTAGTTTACCCATTAGTTTCTTATTATACAAGTGAATTTCAGCCAATTGTATCACTGGTATCTACAGTTACTTGAAACATTTTTGGATCCCTCTTAGGGTTGGCTATCATAGTAAATAAAAGTGGCTCCATGAAAAATATTTTGTATCTTGGAGGGATCATCAAATACCATTATGCAGAGGTAAAGATATTGCAACCAATATCTAAAAATCTCTCTGGGGCATAACCTCTCAATGAATCTAAGAGCATAGGTAAATATATTGCAACCAATATCTAAAATTGTTTCGTCATGCTCTGAGGACTGGAAGAACGTTGAATCTGAATTTCATATATATTGTGTGTAGCTATATAGGGATATAAGGTCACGACGACATAAAAGCTAGATCTACCAGTAGTTGAGGTTTAATAGCCATTGCACTACTTTTAGGGAAAGAAGCATAAGTACCTTGATCTATAAAAGCATTTCAAAAGATATGGAGCATCTCTCTAACTTGTGGAGCTTGAGGAAGAAATATATTTAGATTCATATAAGAGCTATAAAGTAGCTAGAAGATTCATATTTATTACAAATGGTAATATGAATGTCCCAGGCATCTACCACTGAAATCCCTCTTACCATAAAAGAAAAAACATATTGAGTTGCAAACTGAAATCTACATCGAGTTTTTATTGTTTGGTTGGTTTTGTTAGATTCATAATGAAGAAACATAATGGAAATAATTGAAGCAATCGAGAAACCATAATGAACAGAGATAAATAGAATATTGGCAGAAAATGCATACTCTATAATCATTAATGACCAAATCATCATGCACATAGACGTACATATATAATACAAAAATACCATAACTGTCATGTAACTATATAACAGTTAAGTAAACTAACGAACTATGATTAGAGTTTTTAACATACCCCCTTAATCATAAGTTTATTCTTGCCTGAAAAATGACCACTACTTGACAACTAGTAATGTGTCAAGAAAATATTCAGAGGGATTAAGATCCTCTCTGAACTCTGAAAAAATAGCAGAAGTTGATGTCTTCTACTAAATTCGTGGTTTAAGGGTGACCAAAAACTCATTTGGTGGTTTCGGGATGACCACAAACCAATCTGGTTGTTTCAGGATGACCACAAACCAATATGGTGGTTTCAAGATGACCACAAACCGAATGTCTAGTAGAAGATGACGTCTTCTACTAAATGGCATGGTTTTAAGATGACCACAAACTATCAAGAAATGTAACAAGCATAACTTCATGTCTTCTTCTCAATTGGTGGTTTTAAGCTAACCACAAACTATCAAGAACAATATGTGTAGGAACAAGACTGCATACCAGGAACTAGGTTGCATACTTGATCATTTGTTCACAGGATCTAAATCAAACATGGAACATGACTGAAAACTTTAGATTTCCGCCCTGTCAAGGACAAGTGGTTCAAATTCCCTTGACCATCATTCATAAGTATCTCCAAGAAGATATCCAACACCTTTATAAGCTACTGGAACAGTGTGTATACACGGATGAAGATCGAAACATTGATCTATCATATGATCATTATCAACTTCATTGACTTCACTGATTTTGTTGTGAGCAGATGGCATGCTTGTTTCCTATTTGATCATATGTTCACATACTTTGGTCCCTCAATCTGAGATTACTCTCTCATATTCCCCCCCCTTAATCGAAGATTAAATGTCTCTGATACACCATCAAGCTACACAAACATCCTCTCTATGGACAAGAGGAATACAACTGCCCGACTCAACAGGACTTACTAAATAGATGGGGAATACAACAACCTATGGAAAGACTTACAACTTGGACCAAAAACTCAGGGGTGTTGAGTAAAACCGATCATGAACCCAATCATAATCATATTCTGAATAGACACACAATCATATTCTGAACAAACAGAAATCTAGAATGCAGGACAGAGACAAGTCCTGAATAAACTGCAAATCAAAGGTAGACTTCAAAACTTGAAGTCTAACATTTTTCACTAATTTCCCCCCTGTAAGCTGAAAAGTGAGAAGTCTAGATAATGAGATATACCCCCTTTGAAAGTGGAAAAGGGTAATCAAACCATCTTCCGACGGAGTCTGAAGACTCGATATTCAACTCAGAAGACTACATAAACTAGCCCCGATCATACCCTATATCATCCAATCCTGAAAAACATTCATGTCCGTCAACTGTAGAAATATGTCCAATCAAGTATGATTGTACTTGTGTATAAATCCATTGATAAGAATGCTCCAATAAATTGGATTCCAAACTCCAACACCAATTTCCTAACCATTCAAAATGAATATGTTTCCTCTTTCTCTTATGACACCTTACTGAGAGGTGATTTGTCTTCCCACACAATCTGCATGGGTGAAGATCAAAATAGTTTGACTTATCATGGCCAAACCGATGACAATGTTTGCACTGTATGGGTTCTTTATCCAACCGATTATAATGATTTGGAACATCTGTAGCAACATCATCATCAACAATATCCTGTACCTGTTCCTTACCAATATCCTCAAGCTCTATCTTCTTATCATCATTCAAAAAAATTCCACTCACAAAGAAAATAGGTTTTCTATAATTAGGAATATGAAAAAGGTTGTTAGAATCATTTTCATATCCTAGTCCATATCGATTTCGTTTAAAGAGTAATTATTCCCATGGTCGAACAATTATAATTTCTTTGTCACATTTATCCACAACTTTTTCTGACATAGGGACTTCATCCAACTCATCTTCGTGTTTATGACTGTCATCACTAGTCAACTAAGCGTCTTCATTATTTTTATCCTTGATGTCATTTTGTTTGTTGAAATCACATTGTTGGTGTCGAAGGAAATTTAACTCATCAGATAACATTTTGTTTTGAAGTTTGAACATATCAACTTTCTTTTGCGTTACTTGTAAATAAGTAATCACTGTATTGAGAGTGCACTTGTTTATTGCAATTGTAGATTCCTTGGTTGAGTTAATTAGTGTGTGAAATATTGTAAATATTTCTTCAATTATTGTCATTATGCAAAATATGGAAGAGAAATGACCAATGACTTAGACACACACAAATATCATAAGACCCCCTTATTCAATTTCGGGTAGGTCTACAACTTAAACAATAACAATTTTGCATATTCAATTTGTTGGACCCCTTATAACACCTTTACAAACTTAAAAAAAAACCCTTATAACACCTTTACATGTTCAAGGAAAAATAAAAACCCTTATAACTCCAATTACAATCAATGGAGAAAACTCCTCCATACAAAACCTTATAACTCCTTAACCAAAATAATTTTTTTTATAACACCATGACAAGCACCCTTTAGCACCCTTATAACTTCCAAAAAACATTCACTTATAACATTCACTTATAATGGAGAAAACTCCTCCATATACATTTTCAGTCTTATAACTCCCATATAATTCCTTAAAAAAACATATCATATCACCTTATTTTTAATAAAAAAATTATGCTTATGATCAGTGATAAAAGTGAGTTTAAAATTATTAAAAAAATGCATCCCTTTTACTCCAATATGCAACAGATTAAATCCACTCTTCTATGAAGGTCGAGAGGGTTTCACAAGAATAAAAAAAGTATGCTTATGATCCGTGATAAAAGTGAGATAAAAATATTAAAAAAATGCATCCCTTTTACTCCAATATGCAACAGATTAAAACCACTCTTCTATGAAGGTTGAGAGGCTTTTCCTTTCAATCGACCTTTGATAACAATTGACTATGTTAGCCTAGTTTCACTGTAAAATGATGCAATACCATCATAGATAGAGATATTGGTGTCTTTTGTTTACAATAACATCATGTGTGAGCTCATATGGTTCGCTCTCCTTAAAACTCCAAGAAGAGGAGTGCGAGAGGCGAATGGACTTTTTTCCTAATGTGTCTGCAATACAAGCATATAATGAAGTGAATAAAGAAAGACAATTCATAATGTCTTGCTTACCCAAAACGATCCATCCACGAATATAATCTCGAATTCTTTGTTTGTATGTGCCTCCAGTTCTCTTAAACAATCAACAATAAAATCAATGTGCAATTCTTTCACCAAGACTGCAAGCTATTTGAATGGAAACGATTATGTTGCTTCATTGAGTCATGAGTCTTGAGATCACACCCCAAGGTCAGACCTCTTCTTTCAAATTGTATTTGCTTCAAACAGACAACGCAGGAGTGGGAGCAATTTTCTTCTTCATGTTGATTGTTGGCATCCTTATCACAGTGAATAAAATGTTCTCCTCATAAGGTTGGCCTTTGTATCTATACGGATAATATCTTTCTTGATCAAAATCGAAAGTTTCGTGTCTCCCAAAGTATTATTTGATCAAAACATTTTCATATGATTTACATGAACTAGGAAGTTACCAACAATTATATTCGACATGTTGATTGCACTGCCAATTGATCCTCTTTTTCTCCTTCAAAATCAAAATTTCATGTCTCCCAAAGTATCAGTTGTTCAAAACATTTGCATATGATTTACATGAACCAGGAATTTACCAACAATTATATTCGACATGTTGATTGCACTGCGAAGTGATCCTCTTTTTCTCCTTCAAAATCGAAAGTTTGTGTCTCCCAAAGTATCAGTTGCTCAAAACTTTTTCATATGATTTACATGAACCAGGAAGTTACCAACAATTGTATTCGACATGTTGATTGCACTGCCAATTGATCCTTTTTTTCTCCTTCAAAATTGAAAGTTTGTGTCTCCCAAAGTATCAGTTGCTCAAAACATTTGCATATGATTTACATGAACCAAGAAGTTACCAACAATTATATTCGACATGTTGATTGTACTTCCAATTGATCCTCTTTTTCTCCTTCAAAATCGAAAGTTCGTCTCCCAAAGTATCAGTTGCTCAAAACATTTGCATATGATTTACATGAACTAGGAAGTTACCAACAATTATATTCAACATGTTGATTGCACTGTCAATTGATCCTCTTTTTCTCCTTCAGTGCACATTCTCATTACAGTTCAACTCCATGGAAAAACTACCATGGATCTACCAGGTTCTAAAAATCCCTAAAAACTATAGGACTTTGATAAACTACCAGGCTCATAAGATCAATATCATGCTCAGATACCACTGTTAGATTCACAATGAAGAAAAATGTAGAAAAATAATGGAAATAACTGAAGCAATCAAGAAACCATAATGAATAGAGATAAATACAATATTGGCAGAAAAGGCATACTCTATAATCATTAATGACCAAATCATCATGTGCATAGACGTACATATATACTACAAAAATTCCATAACTGTGATGTAACTGTATAACAGTTAGGTAAACTAATGAACTATGATTAGAGTTTTTAACAGGTTTGTTAGGCTAGGGTTTTGGTTATGATACAATCAAGACCGAAATGGAACTGGTGTTACTCGGCGTGCCCATACAGCCAACGAAAAAACTAGTAGGTATGTACTATCACACAGAGAACCAAGCAAATACCTCAAAGGAGGTAAGTATTGTGTAAATTTTTTTCTAGAAAATTACTGTAAGCACCGGTGTTACTCTACGTGCCCATACAGACAGTGGAAAAACTAGTAGGTATGTACCATCACACAGAGAACCAAGAAAATACCTTGAAGGAGGTAAGTTTTGTGTAATTTTTTTTCCACAGGCCAGAACATTTACTGTAAGCATTATTGTTACTCTGCATTCCCATACAGACAACATCAAAACTAGTAAGTATGTACCATCACATAGAGAACCAAGCAAATACCTCGAAGGAGGTAAGTATTATGTAATTGTTTTTCCACAAGCCAAGAAATTACTGTAAAATTGAAAGGAATTTTTATATGAACTGTATAATATGAAATGCATGCATAGATAAAGACCAGATCTCAGTAGAGAGCTAGATAGCCATGCAGAGTTATTGAGAACCCATTTACATATCACGAGGTGCTTGTAAGTTTTGAAGAAAAGAAAAATGAGGTAAGTACTGTGTAAATTTTGTTTTTCACACTCCACAAATACATTGTGCATATGAAAATACATATCTCAAAATGAGAAAACCTAAAAATATGAAATTTTTTAAGCAATGTTACATTGAAAACCTAACCTGACTTGTTGTTTTCGTAGTTATGCAGACTAGTGACAAGTCTGAGAAAAATGGGCGTTGGTATGAGAAAAATGGACGTTGGTTTGCAAGGATTAGAGACTAGTTTCTTGGATAGATTGATTGGCACTCGGCTAAGCATAAGGCCCCATGGGGTGAGGTAAGAAAATATCTCATTGTTGCGGCTTGCCTGAGCTAGGTTGCTCCTGAAGCTCTCTCCTCTTGTTGCGGCTTGCTCAAGCCAGGTTTCTCCTGTAGCTTGGGAAACAAACTGGGATGACCTTCGAGGCGAACAAAGAAATATGGAATGACTTGGGTTGCAAGTGAATATCTCTGGAGTAGGAGGAGACGACATCGATCTTGAAGAAACACATGGGTACTTGCAGGAAAACAAGTTTCTCTTTCCTTGCACAAGAAAATTACATGTAAGAAGAGCTAGCGGTGGAGCACATGGGAACAACAGATGGACAACATGTCGACAACCAGGTAGCGTGTGAAAAAGTGGCTCAAGGGAATTCCAATTTTTAAGATGGAAAAATTGTTTATCATTCAATGCCAAGACCTAATGCTAGAATTAGGCCTAGCATTACTTGACTTCAGGAATATTACTAACCAAATATATACTTGAATGTCCTTTTAAGCTAAGATATGGTCATGGTATGTCTTGGGAAGAGGCCAAATAAGAATTCAAACTTTGGCCTAAAAATCAAATGAGAGTCATAAATTTGCATAAAACTTTTAAAACTTTAGTTAAAGTGCTTGATTTTTGTGCCATACTAATGTAACAATGAAAAATCGATTACTATGAGTCCCTACAGCCCGAAGGGAAGGGCCTAATAAATGCTTGGAATACATGTATCCCCCATAAAGCACAAAAATAAGCATCAATGGGATTCAAGAAAATGCCTTCTTATATGTATTAACAATTTCTTATATATATTAGAAATTATAGAGTATTGACACTATTATGGTTGAAAATACACTTGTGCACAAAAATGGGCATTGATGAGATTAAAGAAAATGCTTCTTATATGTATTAACAATAATAGAGTATTGACACTATTACGGTTGAAAATACACTTGTGACACTTTTATATACGTATGTTTATGTTGATAGGCAAGACAATCTTTTAATTCTCGACAAAACTATATGACCACTAAGATAGTGTTCCTCTATTGTCATGTTAAGATGGTAGTTTGAGAATCTATTTATGGTAAAGGAATTGACATATTTTATTGACGCCATATCTAATCCATAAGGTGTGTTTTGTGTTTCAACCATCAATTAAAAATATATTATGAAGATTTCTGGCATGCACAGTCCATTCGGTTTGAACCATCAATTAACAATATACTAGGAAGATTTGTTGCATGCATACTCCATTGTGTTGTGTGTAAACCTGATTGTTGACCAAATCTTCATTGGGTTTGAACCATCAAGTAAAAATATATTAGGAAGATTTGTTGCATGCATACTCCATTGTGTTGTGTGTAAACCTGATTGTTGACCAAATCTCATGGTTGAATGAAGATATTTTTTTGGGTAAATTTAATGTGTTGAGGGGATAAAAATCACGTGGTTAAATCAAAAGACTTTTTGAAGGGTACTTTTGTTGTTTGAAAGGGATTTCAAGTTGGGAACAAAGGGCTAGATAGGTTTGTAATAATTGATTGTTGGTTGCATCTAGCTATTTTTCAAAGGCATGTAGTTTTATTGAATAGTAGATTAATGAAGAGAATGATTGATATTTTCTACGAATTCATTAATATGTGGCCACTAAAACTTATTAAGAGGGGACATGAACATAAAATAAATTAATTAACTAAGCATTTGTTGGTTGGTTAGGTAAAAACAAATGTCAAAAAATAATTTTTTTTCTTTTTTATTATTTTAATCTTCTAATATAATTTAGAAAAAATTTCATATATGAATGAGAAGTATGTTTATATAAAATTTACTTAATATTAATATTTAATAATAAATGTTTGTTTTATTTTTAGGCCACCAAAGCTAAGTATCTAAAAGATGATGATCCAAATTAAGTTGAGATTAGAATAGAGCTAGGAGATGAGGAGGAGAAGGACGATGGTGATGATGGGGATGTTGATAGTGGTGGTGATGATTGTTGGTTCAATTTTAGACCAGGTTCTACATCAATGTCCAAAAAAGGGGGTTCATTTTAGTCTAGGTGTTAGAATTTTCAATCCCCACAAAAGAAAGGTCTTTCCCAAGTTGTTGTGTTGATATTGAAGTTTGTATAGGTCTTACATAGTATGATTATTGTGACTAGCACCCAACCCATTAATCATACTTCCAATTTAATTATCATGCAAGTATTAAACCATCAATCTGCAACTATTATATATTTAGTCAATGATTAATTATTACCATATCAAAGACCATCATCCTAACCTAATAGTGTAATAGTGTAATGGATATGTAATCAAATTACTATTATCTAGCACCAAGGAGGATGAACACTAATAAAATACATCATTACCATATAATGTAAAGACAAGGGAAATTTTGAAGGGGGGCCTCATTTTATTCAATTCCAAGATAAATAAATACTTCAATCATAAGGAGTCATATATTATGAGATCATAATTATAACATATCTCATAGATTTGATAGCCACCTATATACATGAATAACACAAAATACCACGAAAAAATCAACAACAACCAACCAACCATTTTATAGGTCTAATCCTTTACATTTATATTGATACACCTGAAGGTGGGAAGGTACAATCAAAGCCTTGAGGGTCATTATCCTACTTCCAGTTTCTTAATTATAAACCAATTGATATCTAATTTTTCCTTTTCCAAGTTCCTTAATCCTTTCACCACTCATCTCCTTAATCACATATAATCTTTCTTGTTATTCTAGTTCTTGTCTCCCTTTATGGTCGATGTTTTCTGATGTTTCTAATGGAATTTAATTTGCATGGCACAACTCGTAGATTTTCTGTCTAAATAGTCCACACCATCGTGTCATTCCCTACAACCACAATGTATCCTATATACAAATAAAAATGAGGGGCCCAACAAGACCCAACAACACTTTTTGACTTGCCCTCAAGTCAACTTTCACTACCCTTACTTGACTTTGCAACCTCCCCAAAAGAGGGGTACAACTCTAAGATCACCGTAATTTTTTTTTACTGAAATCAATAAATTCCTTAAATTCCTTTTTCCACTTTCCCACCAAAATTTTTAGACCTACCAAATAGACATTTTCTCAGTCCAATTCCAACACTTTTGGTCAATTTTCCTGAATAAGAGACCAATTGACTTCAGTTGTATTTTGTGGTTGTTGAAATTCACTGTATCATCTACGAATGATCTTTCAAGATATTGAAGTTGAGTTCATGATCATATCTTGGTACATTTACCATCATATTTCTGTCTAAATGTAATGAATCATGCCATGACGTAATCCCTCAAACTAACAAATCAAATTTATTACTTACCTATTAACCTGACTCTTGTCATTTCTACATTTATGACTCTATTAATTCGGTAATTGCACTCGACCAATACTAAATGACTTGACTCTTCTATTTTATTTTGACACAACAATGCAACAATGTAGAAAATCAACTCAAGGACACTATATTATCATTATTTTCTTATTGAATTGATAGACTAGAAAGATAATTCCCCCCACCCAACCACAAAGGTTGTGCTCGAATTCCTAAAATAGTCTAAAAGAAACTTGGAAATGCAAATTTCCTACCTTCATTCCAACTAGAATTGACTGACTAAAGTCTCTCTTAACCACACGATTAATATTTTTCGACCAACATAATTGGACTGATTGGATCATATACAAGGTTGATCCCTATTTACTTGACTAAAAACATAAGTAATAATAATATATAGTTTTCCCTTTCAGCAGGGTTGCAAATTAACTTGATGGAGCATTGAATGGTTTTAGATGGGTTCCATTCACCCACCCCTCCCATAGTGTTCCATTGAATTTATCCAATTGCATCACTTTTGAATCTTAGATAGGCATTATTAGGAAATATACTAGGCAATGAATCTACAACTTTCAAAGATGCTTGAGGTACCTACTATTGTAGAGTAGTACCAAGCTGCATTTCTCAAAATATTTTTTTTGATATGGAAATCATATCATTCCTTTTTCAATGAATTCTCAACCATTAGGTAGTGGTGCACTAAGAAGCGTTCTTCCTCTATGTTGTAGGAAATAATCCCCAATGACTAGGATCAAAGAACTAACAAAGTGGACATAATAACCACTACTCAATGTTCTAGATTCAATTATTATGCCAAAGATGAAGGAAATGAATGGAGTAAAATACCTTCGACCAGTCGGTTGGTCCCTCTATTGTCTCTTGCAATTTGTCTAGAGAAATTCTTGAATGCTACAAAATTATACTGGAATATGCACACAAATGAAACACACCCTTCCTCAAACCATTTAAATAATTAATTATCAATGGAAATATGACAAGAAAAAATTGTAACTAACTGATCCTAAATAACATTAGGTGGTTAATTCCTCCTTAAATCATGTAATTAACAATATATAATTAAGTGAATTGCAACATAATTTTTTTTTTTGGGGGGGGGATAAGAGAGATCTTCATATATTTATCAAAATGTGAAAAAAACAGTTACAAAACAATACCTAATCCGTTGTTGACACCTTCAACACAAAAGTCCAAGTTCCTCCTCCTTGAACAACTTATAGATGTCAATTGTAATTCAAGCTCCTTACTATATGTGGATGGGAAAATAAAAGAGAATTTAGATCCGAACTCTAATCAAGGGAGTCAATGCCAAAAAAAAAAGGTTTTTGTAGAGGGAATGGTCATAAAAATCCATGGAAAAATTCTCAAGACAATGCTCCAACATTAGGGTGCTAGA
This sequence comes from Picea mariana, assembly GCA_032191745.1. NCBI lineage: Eukaryota > Viridiplantae > Streptophyta > Pinopsida > Pinales > Pinaceae > Picea > Picea mariana. The sequence continues at coordinate 50,442 of JASDQU010104336.1, read as the reverse complement.
ATGATGAGTGCAATGTCCCTTCTCCAACATTTGAACATAATTTATGGTACTAAAAGTTGTTTATGTTCATTTCCAATTAGAATTAGGGTTGTACAAGTGTATGCATCCAATAAACCCCACTCAGGAGCACATAATTAATGCACATTTATTAATTTTTTTCACTTTTTGGAAGACACCCACACCTTTCTTGAAGGAAACATGTGGGTACCCATGTGTTTATCAAACAAAACCCATGGGCATGAATCATACAATAAATTTATCATATGTTTCATGTGGAACAAAGACAAGCAATGAATGTTAACTTGGACAACAAGGCATCTATGGTCAAAGGTGACCAAATAAAGCTATCATAGATGCCCCATAATGTTTGATTTCAGAAGAGAAGTTGACAGCTAAAATAAATTATTATAGTACATAAGAATTTGATAAGTGAAACTAGGTGGAATCCAACAAACTCAATATCTTAAAGATACTTGAAAACAAAACCAAATTATCAAATTACTCTCTTCTTTGAGGTGGGCATACCCATGCCTAGGTGGAAACAAACATGGAAACCAATCAAGTATGTTGTGGATCCATTAAGTGTATATATAGTGCAAAACCATGCCACAAAATAATACAAAATGGATCTATGTTAAGGAGAAAAAATAGAGCTATATGACATACAAATAGGTTCTCCAAAAGGTACCGATGTCATATAGGCAGGTGGTACTATATGTGCAACTCAAGTAGTAGCATCATAGTGAAAATATATTATAGCCTAAGGTCTTCAATCCAAACATGTCGAATGTATTATTTTATACCATGTGAATAAATTACTTGAATTTGAACACGCGAGAAACCATCTGATCATTGATCATTGATGTATAATGTTGATAGACATGAGGAAATCCATCAGTAATAATAATGGGCACCAAGGTACATAGTACACTATAGCAAGTGTGAATAAATGTATATACGTCAAACACTTGGAGAATATATCGATTATGATTCATTAATATATACCCACTCTCAATTGTGAGGGAACATGCCACTGATGACTACAATCCCCAAGGGACTATATAATCTTGAAATCTCATTCCCAGAGAACAAGATCGCATGTCGATAGGAGGAGATCCATTGGAAGGAGGGAATTAAGGCATCCCTCACAAACCAACATGAGCACAAATCAAGAACATGATATGTTTTTATGGTATTGGAAAATAAATAGATAAAACATACCACCAAGTACATTTTTTGTATGCACCAGATGAAAATAGTGCACAAAGAAAACCCCTTGAATAGTAATTTATAATGAATATTGTTGAAAAAGGTGAGGATTCCACTGATTATGAAAGTGAAATCAAAGGTACAACATGAATCCCACTATGTGAATAAAGGTCTTGCCATCAAACATAGGGGAAACCACTCAATTAGTGATCAATAATGAAAATCACTAATGAGCGTAAGGACACAAACCAATGATGAAAGAAAGTGATAGGGTGTTACAACACCAAGTCTACCCCCCAGAGAAATGTGTTGTAGTTGTTAGGAGAATAATTTCAAATGAGAAGGAAATGATGAATCCTTCCATAGTAGCATGAGTGAAAACACTGGGAATGATGAAAAACTAAGAGAACCTTGATAATATGGAAGAATGACATGGATGGTTAAGAAATTTGAAGAATGACCAACTTAGGATAAATTGTTTTTTGAACATAAGCATAATACAATAGTGACTTGATCAACAATAGAGACCAAAAGGAACCAATGATATAAGCCAACAACGTAGGAGACATTGAGGCCATTTCCATAGTGACTAGATGAGTAACCAATCAGAGGTGTGTAAAAAAATCATAATCATGGGAAAATTCCTAAGGAATTACTAAAAACTAAATTGCGAAACACTGACACAATACAAGTTCTTTGTCAAAAATTAACATAAGTGACTTGTTGCTTCATATTTAGAACACCATGAAGATATCATTTC
>JASDQU010104336.1:25985-48123 GCA_032191745.1 Picea mariana | reverse complement strand
TAAAGGTGAGAATCCCCATGGGAATGATTAGAAATAGGTGAGAAATATGAATGAGGTTCATAATGAAATTGTGGTGACCCCACTATATAAACCATAAGAAATTTATGATACCATTTAAATTAAAAGGCAGTCCAACATACTAGAAAATCTCATGCTTATAACAACACTATTAAAACATGAATGCAACTAATTTATCATTCTTAGAACAACATATATTTTTCTAAAAATTTAGAGTTCATGCACAACAATAAAAATCCATGAATACAACTAATAAATAGAGATAAAAACACTTATCTTTAAATCAACAACTAGGAAACTGACTGCAGGGGACATGCGTTCCTCCCAATCATATATTTTCTAATTCAAATCTCAATAGAAAATCACCCTCGAGATGGGGATAGGAATCCAAAAAATAGGGTGTCTCTCATAGTCCAATTCACTCCCACAAACAAACTAGATTTTCTACAACTATCTCAATCCTCCATATCTCTTCCCCTCAACTTGTGCAACCAAGGAATTGGGACCCCCCTTCACTACACATGGTCCCTCAAGCCTTCCCACTTACCTCTAAGGCTCCAACACAATGTTGGCTAGGAATCCCTATTGTTGGGGACTTCAGGGATGCTAGCTACTTCAATAAAACTAAAAGAGTAGTCCATTGTTAAAGGGAAAATATCTCATACATAAATCTCCCTCTCTACAAGCCTAGAAACCTATTTCTTCATGTAATAAGAGCTCCAAAAAAAATCCCACAACACCTACTATGGTTTCCTTCAAGCTCCAATTCTCAACACTCCCTTGCTGCTCCAAAAAATGCATGTGAAAACTACTCACAGTGGCCATTCAAATTTCTCTTTTACCCATGAGAGTTGAATTAGATTTACCAAGGTTGATTGTACTCAACCCCCATGCTCTCNNNCATACCATCTCTAAGATATTCTTAGACATTCCCATATCTTGTGGAAAATTATCCCCCAATTACTTTGTTTGTGTCCACCCATAGCCAACGTCACATTTATTTTATTATTATGATCATATATAATATTTAAAAATTACATATTTTGGCCCATGATCCTACATCATATTTAATTACATATCATTAAAATGGGGATTATAAATGGGGATGTTGCATCCCCCCCCCAACCACAAATTGCACCATCCTCAATGCACAACACCATATTGGCATACATGTATTAAATTTACATCATAATACTTGAAACTTTTGCAAGTTCAACTCCTACATCAATTCCAACCATCAAACTCTCATTTCCTGCAACATGCACAACCTAACAAAGTGTACCCCATTCTCTACAACACAATCCCTTAGGCTATACCACTTCTCTTCTAGGTCTCCAACACAAATTGGATAAGAACTCTTTGATATGTTGTAACACCCCATTTTCCCGAGCATGTAAATATATGTCTAAATGTCACCATGAGTCATGGTTAGTATGCTTAATGTTTGGACTATGATGAAAAATCAAAATGATGAAATACATTTTGATGATAATAAAAAATGAATTGTTTATGGGTGGAACACTTACATAGAAATGATGCCATGAGAGGGAAATGTCGAGGAAAATTCCTTGCAAATTTAATATTCAAGAAAACCCAGATTACCCATTTTTCCAAAATTTCATTTAATGAAGGAAGTTAGTAGTTGAACTACCAACTTCCCACAATTATGAGAAAGAATGTGGGTGTTGTAACGAAACTGCCTTGCCTCGGAAGCATGGGAAGAAAAGTACCCATCTAGAGAATTCTGGGCTAACCTCGAATTTGGGGGAAAATCAATCCACAAAATTAGAGAGGTCAGAGAGTGGGATGAGACCCACGAAATGGAGAAGAGAATGTTCAGAAAAATTCCTCTAGTTCATAGAAAAATAGAGGGAAGTCAAGTTCTCTGGTTTTTTAGTGAGAAATAGCAAGTAAGGATCTCTAAATCAAGATGATAAACATGGGTGGTAATATTTGGGTGTTAGTTATGCAAGCTAACTATTGTGACTCCCTCAGTCAAGAGAATGACCCCTTGCTTGGTGAAATTAGAGATATGTCTTTCTAATTTATGTTGACGAAGGAGATTATCCTTCATATGTTTATCGAGTTTTTATTAAGTAAGAGAATTTTCCCTCATGGAGTCATCATCTAGCTCAGGGGTGGCCAGCTGTAAAGATGGAAAAAATATAATTGTGCATATGGTTGGGTGGAAAGAGGCTCACCCATCAACACTTGCCAATATATCTGAAATTCTCAGATAAGTGTTGCAGTATTTTGTATATTCCATGATAAGTTCCTTGATGCTATGGAATTTATGTTTTGCTTATATGAAGAATTTAATATTATGTTCAAATAGGGAAAATATTGCTCTATGTGCATTGTTGATTATAAAATCTAAAGAGCTGTGAAAAATATACTTATGTTGTCTTCCTCTTATTGTTTTTGTTTTTAAAGACTATTGTATGTAATTATTTTTAAGACTAAGCTATTAAAGTTTTCACAGAGCATCTAAAGATCAAAATGCATAGTTTATGTTAAATGAGTGTTGCTTCCTATAAGATCAAAATGCATAGTTTATGTTAAATGAGTGTTTCTTCTTGGTTAATGGTCAAGTCTTAAGACCTTCTTAGAAGGCTTAGTTGATTGATAATAATTTGTGAAAGCATAGATAAAATCCCTTAACTTCCATCCCACGTGATAAGCTTGACAAGGGGGAGTCATGGAATGAAAGACATACCATAATTCTAGTCTTAACTTCCATCCCACATGATAATCTTGACAAGGGAGAGTCATGGAATGAAAGACAAACCATAATTCCAGTCTCATAAGCCTAGGCTATATAGTTGAAAGGATAAATTACTTAACATGAGGAATGTTGGAAAAAAAATAAAAAACATAAATCAAGAATTATGTATTTTGTGTTTAATTCATGTCTTATTAAGACATGGTAAGAATATAATTCTTACCTAAATTTACTCGTAAAATCGTGTCCAAAGGTAAAGATTTGAAATGGTGGTTTTTCCCTAAAAATTAATAAAGATTTGCATGATTTTAGGTGGGCAGTAAGTCCTGGTAAAAACATTAATTTTACTATGGGAGATTTGATTTCCAAGAGATTTAATTTTTTGGAAGAAAACTCAAATAAATAAATATATGTGTTTACAAATTTTAATATGTTTCTTGAGCAAAAATTGCTTGGTGAAGAGAGGCGGGTAACTCCTAGTAATTCTCTCGAATTTACTATTTATTGTCTTAATAAGTTGATTATTAAGAATATAAATTCTTATATTAAAAACTATGAAATTCTATCTTGATGAGCGGAGAAGATCAGAATTTCTCATTTTTCCGGAAAATAAATAATTTGCTAAGTTGCCCATCATATGAATTTAGTCTATACAAAGGTTAACTATGTAGCTTTGGAGAGATCTCTAATAATGCATTTTGTTTTATTTATGTTTGGGCCTATTTTTCTCTTATTCTCAACATTTTAGTAATATTAAAATCCCATCGGAGTATCACGCCCCAAGAGATGAAAAGGTCAAGGTGTGTGTGATAAGCATTACCTCCAAGGCTGATATAAAACAAATCATAATATTAAATCCCCCCACCGTGGTATCATGCATCGGGAGATGGAAAGGTTAAGGTGCGCATGATAAGTGATATGACAAGGACCGATATATTATTATAATGTTTAATCCCCTACCAGAGTATCTAGTATCGGAAGTTGGAGAAGTACATGAGCGTGAGATAAATAGTATACCCAGGCCGATATATATAATGGTGTTATTAAACCTCTTGAGAGTATCGTGCACTAGGAAAATAGAAAAGGGATGGTGAGCATGGAAAATTATATGCCCGGGGGTAGTACAATTATATTAGAGATTTAATTTAATAAAACCTCGATGCATTATAATATATTAATATTATTGTTAATATTCCCACCGGAATATCGAAACTCGGGACATTGTAAAAAAAGGGCATGTTTGGTAAGTAAGGTTTGGTTAAATAGAATTATAAACAATAAACCCTATAGGGATGTTGGGATCCCAAAGTAAAAGGGGAAAGTAAATTCTTGGTAGTTATTAGGCTGTTAAAATGGATTAAGCCAAAATTTTAATACATGGTGTATTAAAATTAATGTGGATTAATCATTAACAATATGGATTAAATAACTAAAATCCCAAGGCGTGGATTTTTAATGTAATGATTAACTAATATTAATAAGATTATAAGGGTGGAAGGTGTTTCACCTGGTCCGGTGGCACGTAACCCTACCACACAACATACTTTCTACATATGATGAAACATATCCACTTGGTGTGATTCCATGTCACCTTCCACGTGACAATATACAGGCTTGTTATGCTCAGTGAAATCGTTAAAGGGCCATTATTATTTTATCTAGAGTCTGGGATCTAGGCAAATTTTCATATCGTTGAGAATCTCTTGACCATTAGAAGACAATAGTACCCTCGGAAAGAGGTTTCGATATAGATATGAAAAAGAAAAAAATTGATACCCCACTCCTTTAAGAGGACCTAAGGGGCAGGTAAGTTATAAATGTGGCTCCTGGAACTCTAGCTGCCAAAATGGAGCCTTACATACTTATGCACATTCAACTTTATTCAAATTTTTCAAAATTTGTGGGTACTCCTCTTGCATTGTCTCCTTATTCTCCCACGTGGCATCTTCAAGAACATAGTAAGTCCATTGAACCTTTACCAGACCAATGGATTTGTTCCAGAGCAATTTGACTTTCCATCCTAGGATGTGCATTGGTTCCACCTGAATGTCCTCTTCATGCTCCACCTAGATCATAGTCCAATCAATCATGTGGTTAGGATCAAGCACATATTTATTCAATAAGGACACACGAAACAAATTATGATTTCTCATGGATGCAAGAAATGCAAGAATGTATGGAACTAGGCCTATCTTCTCTAAAAATTCAAACAATGCACAATATGTTGTTTCCAACTTTGGGAAACTTCCTAATCTCAACAAGATCCTTTTATCCGTTACTTTTAAAAACACATGCTAGACTACTTTAAATTCCCTGTAGGTCTTGTTTTTATCTATATATCTCTTTTTCCTATCCTACACAACCTTTAAATTCTACCTGATATTTACCATCTTATCTTCCATTTTATTTAGGCATGAACTATGGATGCCAACTCTAAGTCATGGGTAGCATAATTTATTTCAGATTCTTCAGCTTCTTTGACTCATAACATATGACATGCCCATTCTATGTAAGGACTCCCCCAATCCCATTCTTTCATGCATTTGTGCACACAATGAAATCTTCGTCCAAATCTACAATCTTCATCATAGATGCATTGGTCAATAATTCCTTTAAGTGTTGGAAACTCTCCTCACACTTAGTAGTCCATTCAAATTGTGTTCCCTTCATCTGTAGCAAAGTGTTTGGATTTTCAACTTTAGAGAAACATTCAATGAATGTATTATAATATCCATATAATTCCATAAAGGATCTTACTTCTGAATCATTCTTTGGTGCTAACCAAATTTTGATTAGTTCAATCCTTTTAGGGTTCACCGTTATTCCTCCTATGAGATGATGTGGCCCAAATAATGGATTTTCCTTTGATAACAATTTCACTTTCTTATCTAGGTGTACAATTGGTGCCCTCTAAACAATTGTAGCATAATCCTTAGATGTTGTTAATTCTCCTCCTATGTCTTGGAGTAGATAATAATATCATCCAAGAAAACAATGATGAATTTGTCTAGGTAATCCCTGAACACTCCATTCATTATACACATAAAGGTATCTAGTGCATTTGTCAAGAAAAATGGCACCACCAAAAACTCATAATGGCCATGCCTTGCCCTGAATATTGTCTTTCTGGTGTCTTCTTCTTGTTGAAATATTGTAACTACAAAGAGTATTCTATTTATTATTCATTAGATCAATCCCCTTTTGTGGTTTGATCATGTCGAGCATTGTAATTGACCAAATCCCCTTTTATAGACTGGTCAAACTGTAATTGTAATATGAAAATTAAGAAGTCGCCCCCCAGGCAAATTAGAGTGGTTCTAACCACCCAGAAAGACAAGTCGGCCCTGCCAGTGAAGAGACACCTCCTTTCAGAGCTTGCCAGTTTGTATAAATAAAGGAAGCCAACCACTCATTTGTTCACTCACTCAACTCACTCATCTAGTGCGCAAGTATTGAAGCAATATGCAATTACCAGTTGCCAGAAGAAGGAAGAGAGAGAGGTGCATTTCTTGGGAGAGGATATTCTCTAGTGTTTGTTTTATTGTCTTGGCATTCTATTGGCTATCTATATTAAGGAAGTTTTTGCTGGGTTTTGTTCCCCATGAGGGTTTCCCGGGATAAATGTTGTGTATCTTGTGATTGTGTTTCTCTCAGTGATCCTATCTATGATATGGTTATCTAGTGAATTGAAAAGAAACCTAATAATAGCTTAAAATTTAACATGGTATCAGAGCTAAGTTGAAGAGAGCATCTTTCACAGGAAAAAGAAAAACGTCATTGTTGACGTACAAGAAAATTAGGGCTTTTTATTAAAGAGGAATTTCAGCCCAAAGATCATCTAGAAAAGTGTGACCTGACCTAAGGAGCTCATTGGCACCTTCAGTGCACCTTTTCAATGGATAGAACTCTGGGAAGGGGAACCCTAGTTTTCACCAGTACCAGAAATACCAGAAAACTAGAAGTACCACAAAACCAGAAGTACCCAAAAACCAGAAGCGCAAGTCCAAAAATCCGTTGGTCAAGTTTGAAGGGGAAAAATTTGAATTTTATAAAATCTAACCACACTAGGCTACTCGCCTCATCCAAGCGCGCCTCCTGGTAAGTTCAAAATTTAATTCTGAGCATTTTCATTTTTTTTTCATTTTCCTAGCTCCAGGAAAAGATGTTTGCAAGCACTAAGCTTGTTGACAAGATAGAAGGTGTGGAAAACTTCCATGCCTAGAAGTATAGGATTTCACTCATTCTTGAAGAGAATGACCTAGCAAGATTCATTAAAGATAATGTACCAGAACCCGTCAATGCTGCAGCTAAAGAAAAACACCAAAAAGACACAGTTAGGGCCAAAAGAATCATTGCAAATTCTATCAAATTTCACTTGATCCCTCAAGTGGCCTCAAAGAAGAATCCAAAAGAATTGTTTGATTCCCTAACCCAATTATATGAAGGAAGGAACATCAAAAATAAGATGAATCTAAGAACTCAACTCAAGAATACAAGGATGCAGAAAGGAGAAACAATTCAGGAATATTTCTCCAGAACATCACAATTCAAAGAACAACTAGAAGCTAACTTCATCAGAGTTCCAGACAAGAAGAAAGATGTTTCAAAGATCAGATGCTACAATTGTCAAAAGTTGGGACAATTTTCCTATGACTATCCTCAAGGAAAAGGGAAAAGAAAGCATCAAGCACATGTGACAGAGGAAGAGGAATCTCCTCCCTCAAATAAAGCTTTAGTATAAATTGAGAAATATGTACTTTAAGTTGAAGATAGTTGATCTGAAGAAAGATAGAAAATGGTGGAGTCCATGGAGCCTTCCCACACGAAAAAAAAAGATAAGTATTCATGTTTATTTTTAGTATCTTGTTTACTTTAATAATTTATCATTACAAGTTAGATTTTTGTGAGAATGTTAATTAACCTCATTTTATTTCAGTGTCTATGTAGACTTATCAAAGAAGACGATAAATAAAGAGATAAAACATGTATTTTAGGTATGATCATTCATGAGAGTGACAAAGGTATGTGTTTATCTATGATAGTAAGGGAAAGTTTGGTAATTTCATAGCTAGAGTGAAAAAGAGTTCAAAAGTCTTATTCATGATTAGGGTTTCAGATGTGTACATGGTTGAACAAGTTTTTCTTAAGAAACGATGTGTACTCTATTAGAAATCATGATATAGTTTTATTTAATTACTTCTTATTGTTACTGACTAATTGGCTAAGTGACATATCTCAAAAAGCATATTGTAAGTAAGTTTACAAGTCTCGGAAGAAAGAACTTATGCCTTGACTTGAAAAAGTTAGACAGCATGAGAAGGACTTATGATATGGTGACAGTGAGTAAAGACCAGACAATATCTAGTATTTATATAGGAGCAGGAGGCTCCTAAAGATTCACAACATAAATGTTCAAGATGAAGAGAAAGATGGATACTCAGATATAGTTGATGAGATGCAGGTAACAACAGGTTGTTACAATACCGTTCTTATAGATGCAGAGGGAGCAGGTTGATTTAGTATGAAGTCAAAAAGAAAGAAATGTTCAAACTCAAGAAGGCACCGAGGATATTACAAAAGAAAACTTCAAGGATGATGATTAGAATATATTAGTTTGGTGCAAGAGGGAGCTATGTCTTTGAGTTCTAAATGGAGAATCGTGATTTGGTGTAGTTAGGAAAGCAGATGGATGGTGCTCAGATTTTTTGATCAAGATGAAAGTTATCTAGTAGATGGATGGTGCCCAACAGATGGGTAGCATGGTATTATACCATGGAAATATTTTAGAATACAAGATATTTTTTTCAGATCCCATAGCTATACCTTCATAGAAAAGAGAAGAGACCTTCATAGAGAAGGAATGAGAAATCCCATAGGTAGACCTTCATAGAGAAGGAGAAAGAGAAGAGACCTTTGTAGAGAAGGAAGAGACCTTCGTAGAGAAGGAAAAGACCTTCATAGAGAAGGGGAATGAGAAATTTTCCAAGATTGGCCTCTGTCCAAGTGTTGAGTTTTGGATACTCTAGGGACATGATAGAATAGCCTCGTAGAGAGGGGTGTGACCACCCTCGTAGAGAGGAGTGTGGATGTTTCTCAAAGGGGCAGTGGGAAAATACTCTCCTCTAGCCAAGGATTGAGTAGCCTGAAACACAAACATTGACCATGTGTAATGGTTAGTTGGATCTTGAGGTTTGTGTCGTGATCCTGCATGGATCATGGAAAGGGAGTCTAGTCTTGCCCAGGCTAGCATATTATCTTCTCTAGTTCATGTGGGATGGCTAGGAGTGAATCTATGGTAGTAGTCCTCCCTAGTGGATGGGTGAGATAGATGACTAGAAGAGAAGGGAGAACATAAAAGGAATGGAAAAACTCATAGAATATATTATGTGTGAATATAAGATATCTTTTGTGTGAAGATAAGAAAGAGTATCTTTTACATGAAGATGAAAGAAATAAAGAGTATCTTCTGGGAGAATATAAAGAGAACAAAACTTCTGATGATTTATAGATATGCCAGTCATGATGCCAGATGACCAAGTGGATTATATTGATGCCTCCTATTATCCATTTGATGTTGTTACCCAGTTGATGATGATGATGATGATACCTAGTTGATGATGTTGCCCAGTTGAGGATGTTATCCAATTGATGTTGTTACCTAGTTGATGTTGTTTCCCTCTCTCTTTCTCCCGATGATTCTGTAGAATACCCTTCTTGTTAAGGGGGAGTGTTGAAATATTGTAACTGCAAAGAGTATTCTATTTATTATTGATTTATTATTCATTAGATCAATCCCCTTTTGTGGATTTATCATGTCGGGCATTGTAATTGACCAAATCCCCTTTTACGTATTGGTCAAACCCTAATTGTAATATGAAAATTAATAAGTCGCCCCCCAGGAAAATTAGAGTGGTTCTAACCACCCAGAAAGACAAGTCGACCCTGCCAGTGAAGAGACACCTCCTTTCAGCGCTTGCCAGTTTGTATAAATAAAGGAAGCCAACCACTCATTTGTTCACTCACTCAGCTCACTCATCTAGTGTGCAATTATTGCAGGAAGTTATAGTTACCAGTTGTCGAAAGAAGTAAGAGAGAGAGGTGCATTGCTTGGGAGAGGATATTCTCTAGTGTTTGGTATATTGTCTTGGCATTCTATTGGCTATCTATATTAAGGAAGTTTTTGCTGGGTTTTCTTCCCCATGAGGGTTTCTAAAGATAAATTTTGTGTATCTTGTGATTTTGTTTCTCTCAGTGATCTTATCTATGCTATTATTATCTAGTAAATTGAAAAGAAACCTAATAATAGCTTAAAATTTAACTATTCTATGATTCTCACCTGATGGTAACCTAACCTCAGGTCAATCTTGGAAAATATCCTTTCTCCTTTCAATTAATTGAAAATATCATCGATCCGTAGTAGAGGGTACCTATTATTTACCGTGATATTATTAAGTTGTCTAAAGTAAATAAAAAACCTCAAAGTTCCATCCCTTTTCTTCAAAAAGAGCAATGGGGCACCCCAAGGTGAGACACTTGGGTGTATGTACCCATTTTTCAAAAAACATTCTAGTTGCATCTACAACTCTTTTAGCTCCATTGTGCTCATTCTACAGGGAGTTTTGGACACTAGGGTAGCTCCAGGAATTAATTCAATAGAGAAATAGATATCTCTTATTGGTGGAAATCCTGGAAACTACCCAAACACATCTTCATACTCCTTTAGTATTGGATCATCTTCAACATTTGGCTCCTTATCTTTGGCTAGCTCTTCCATATGTTCTGCATATATTTGGCGTATTTTCCTAAAAATTCTTTTCAACTGCAATGTTGAAATCTCTTTGATAGATATAGGCCTTGGAACACCTTGAACTATCCTTGAATTTACTTCCTCATCAAGGCATGTGGATTCCTTGTTGTATAAATCTAGTACATCACGATGCTTGTCCAACCAATCCATACCAATTAAGAAATCATATGACCCAAGTGGTATGATGTTTAAATTTTCCTTAACATTAACTCCATTCATGCAAAATGAGAAATCCTTGACAAGTTCATTGATTTTCCTCTTGGTTCTAGTGGCTAGCTAAGCCAACCAAGACTTTTAATGCTTACATCTCTTCAATTTACACCTTTCAACTATTTTTCGATCTATATAGCTATGACTAGCTCCATAATCAATCACAATGAATATGGGCTAAGTTATCAATCTTACCTTCTAACTCAATTTTGTGAGATTGGTAGTCTGCTTATCTGTTGTCCAAGGATGCATAAATCCTTGACATGATCCTACCCACGTCATCCATTGTATCATCTTCCTATATGTTGTGCATAGTCCTCATATTGTCTCCCTTATGAGGGAAATACTTATACAAGTGGTATCCTTCACATCCCCAACATTTTATAGGGTGTTTCCTTGGATTTTTCCTCAAGGAATCTGCCATTTTATGTTAACCTTGTGTTGACTATCATTGCTAATATGATTGAGATTTTTTTATAATGAAAGGTGACTTGAATCCTTTCTTCCTATGATCCATCTTGCCTCTCTTATCCATCTCAATCCTTTTAGAAATTTGGCCTTCCTTTGTTCTGATCATACAAATACTTATCCTTGCTAATGGCTTCTTCCAATCTATTATCTCCCAAAATGAATCAGTCAATTTGTTCCATTTTGTAGGTGATAGCATGGTTACAAATAGGGTTCTATATAATTGTTTTAGAAATTTGAAGTGTCAAAACATAGGATTTAAGGTGTTATTCTAGAAATAAATCGATCCTCAAAAGTTCTTTTCAAAAAATCAAGGAAAATCTTTTCAAGGGCTAGCATCTGTTTTGAAGTTGAAGTTAGCGAGTGAAAGCCTTAGGTTTCAATGACTAAAGGGTACTCCCAGCAGCAAGCAAGCTGGTGAAAGTGTTAACACGGGTTTTTCTCCAACGACTTTAGAAACCCAAAAAGGGTACTCTAGACACATGTCATACGATCATCATGGTGAGTTAATGGAAGCAAATGAGTGGTTACACATTTCCACCATGTTCTAGCAGGATAATCATGATAGATTGTGATCACTTATTTCATGTGGCAAACCGAGAAGGGTTTGAAGATGTGACAAACTCTTAATCATCATTATAACCAGAGGATAAAGTACCAGATATATGTTGATATCAAAGAATAAATCATCATTTTTTGAGATTTTGTTTCAATATTTTTAGGAGATATATGAGGTGAATACTCATATGATCAGCTAACAACTTACTTATAGCTATGAAATTTTTCCAACCACTGAAGACATGTGTCCTTTCCTCCATGACACATCAGAGAAATAGTAATGATGAAGACCAGATGTCGAAGACAAACTTTGAAGACAATTCGATTCATAGGAACTAGTTCTTTAGTTATCTTATTGTATTTAGTTTTGTTTTTTGTTTTCTATATTTAGAAATCCAGATCCAGTTTTCCAGGATCTGAGGCTTTTTGTAAAGGCTATAAATACCTATCTTTTTCACATACCAGGGGTTGGATCCTTTATATAGAAACATACTATATTGTAAACAATCTTTTTTTTGATAATACAAATCATAGTTTTCTCTCTATATTGATATCAGATTCCCATCCTTCCTTCTGTACTTTTATTCAAGTTGTTTTAACAATGTCATCTCATCCGTCAGTTCATAACTTTCTTAATTGTTGCTATTCATTGTTTATTAAACCCTGGATGTTGTATCTAGTTTATAAACACTGCTTTCTCACCCACTTTAAAGCTATCATCTAATTATTGATTCTTGAGAGCACTGTTTCATTTGATTCTCATTTTGACTATCTAAATACAATACTATAATTGAGTTATCCCATTGATCCACACATACAAAATACAAAAAATAAGTTTACCTTAAGTTACCAAGCATCTTTGACCCACAACCTCAAAGAGTTTCTTGGAGTGATAAAAAATTGGCCCCATTGCCGGGGAACAAAAGACTGAAGTTGAAGATAACTTCTCTGGGAGATGACATAGAGCTGATCCATTTATGATAAACAAGGACTAGACATCAGAATTGGTTGTGATCATCTATCTAGTGACTCCACTGTTTCATCCTGGCTCTTAAGAAAACCAGTACCACGGCGAACCCACAAGATCCACCTATTGCACCAGCATCAAATCCAGAACATATTATCAGGAGAGGGAGAATTTTTCAAGGTCAATCATCAAAATCAAGTAAATCAAATGCATCTCTTGCTCATTCTACGAAGTTGATTGAATAAAATATTGGATCTAGTTCCTCAAATCTTGTCAGTGATAATTCCATTGTAACAGAAGAATCTTTTGTTGAAGAACATTTAAATTAGATTGTTGATATAGAAGAAGGATTAGACTCAAACATTATTGGAGAATCCACTAAAGCACTAAGAGACTATAGTTCATCATCTTTTGAATCTAATCAATCACAGAATGAAAAATATCATCTGAATATTCATACAAGATTGCTTGCTATAGAACACATATTGGAAGAGTTGTATACTAAAGGAGAGAAAAATCTAGCTCAACAACTAGCTAATTTTTACATAGCATATTTTCAAAATCCTTTCGAAAAAAACTTTCCTATCACTGAAGAGTCCAATAAGAGTTTATCCCCTCTTTCACCATTAGGAGAGATGGTTGCACCTCCTCCTTTGACCAAGATGCAACAAATCCTAGCTGCTAGGTATGCACCATTAGTATTTCCAAATCCAGTATCAACCATGCCTATAGGAGACTATCAGAAGTACATGCCCAAATTCATAGGTGAAGGTGATGTGACTACTGAAGAACATATAGAGGCCTTTTATAGTTATGCAGAAAACCTTAACATTGAGGAGGAAGATGTTTGGACCCGAGTTTTTGTCCAAAGCTTAGATAGCCATGCTAGGAAGTGGTTCAAAGAACTTTCTGTTGGTTCAATAGCTGGCATAGAGCAATTGGATGACATCCTTTTGAATAACTGGGGTGATAGAAGGGACTTTTTGTACTATATTATTGAATTTGGAAATCTAAAGAAAGAAAATGGTGAATCAGTCTCTGATTTCACTAAAAGGTTCAATAGGATGTACAGTAAAATACCAGCTGAGATAAAGCCCACATATACCTCTACCAAAATCACATATGGAAATTCATTTGATTCAGAATTCTGTCTGTTGTTGAGAGAAAGAAGGTCACCTACACTATCTCTGATGCAATATTCTTCCCTTGAAGTGAAATCAATATATTGGCTGCTTGTTAAAGGGAAACATTGATAGAAGAAAGCCTAGAGATGAAGCTTCTTCTTCATCCAATACTAATCCAAAATTAGACAAGATGGCTAAAATGTTAGAGACTTTAACTTTTGAGATGTATAAACTTAAAATCGAAAACAAGTAGCCTGTCAAGGGAAGGGGTTACTTATGATTATACACATAGAAATTCCAATCAGAATCCCAACAACTTCAGGAGAAATAATCAGCAAGTGCAGATTTTGCAGAGAGAGAGAAATCCTACTGAGGATCAGAAGATAAAGGATTCTCTTCAAAATGTTGTGATAGAAGAATATGATGAAGATGAATGTCCAAAAGATGAAGAAGACAATATTCATTGTGTCAAAGCAGAGTTGGAAAATAATTTTTGACTCAAAATGATTATGAGGAGGCCCTTATAAATCAACAAATTAATGAACTTTCTGATGACAATGGTGTATTTCAGGCAGATGAGAAAAATAGATACAATCTCATATCTAAGGCAGCTGCTGCAAAACAAAGTACTACACCTCCTCCTAAAAAGAAAAGCCTTGTACCTGTCAAGTAGCATAATCAATATCAGCAGAATATAAAGGAACAACAAATTGCATTAAAAGCACCATCTCATGAGGTAAAAAAATCTGACAAGACCTCATTAGCATTTAATCTTGAATCATAAATCCAAAAAATTAAAATCCCAATCCCTCTAGTTGAGCTGATGAAAAATGAGTCATTTAAGAAAAACATTTTGAGCACCCTTGATCCTAGATGCACTTCTGACTCTGCTGATATCCTCAACATTCAATATAATCAACCGACTATTGTCCTAGGCCCTATGATTGAAAATAGGGATGAGAGTTGTCCACCATTTTACATTTCCTTGAATATTCATGACAAAATCTTGCATAATTGTCTCTTAGATTCAGGTGCATCTCATAATCTGATGCCAAAGGCTGTGATGGAAGAACTTGGTCTAGAAATCACTAAGACTTATCATGATATTTTCTCTTTTGACTCTAAGAGAGTTAAATGCTTTGGGATTATTAAATATTTGGCAGTGACCTTGACCTCAGCATCAATGAAAACCATGGTGATGGATGTGGTTGTGGCAGAGATCCCTCCCAAATTTGGATGTGTCTTGTCTAGATATTTCATGAAAAGACTTGGTGGAACTCTGCAAATGGATCTATCATATGCCACAATTCCAGTGTTTGGTGGAGAAAATAAAAGGTTGTACAGAGAATCTCAGCTTGCATACATAATCAGTGATGATCATAATCCAATCAATCACCCAATTTATTCAGTGGACACAGGTATGGGGTCATGTATACTTCAAATCGATGACACTCTTTCAGATTCATTATTACTTAAGCAACCCATTGTGTAGCCAACAGAAATAGGTGAGAATGATTTGTGGACAACGTTCTTTGATGGGGCATGTACAAGAGAATTAGTGGGAGCAGGTATAGTCATCATTTCCCCATCAAAAGAAACCACTCATTTGTCTTTTAAGATTGACTTTAAAGTCACAAACAACATTGTAGAATATGAGGCATTACTCTTGGGTCTAAATGCAGCTAAATATACGAGGATTAAGAATTTGCAAGTATTTGGGGATGCAGATATGATAATCCAACAGGTAAATAAGTCCTATCAAGCAAAACATGTCAGGTTAAAATCCTATAGAGATGAAGTTTTTACAATGATTCATGCTTTTATAGATTTCAAGATTACTTATGTTACTAGAGCCATGAATGCACTAGTTGATTCATTGGTTGTTTCAGTCTGCTCTTTCATACCTCCATTACCTCCTAAATTAAACTATGAAGTCCAAGTAAAGTATAAGCCATCACTCCCTGATAATGTAAAGTTTTGGAAGGTTTTTGAAGATGATGCTGAACTCACCAGATTCCTTGTAGTAATGGATGAGTTTGCAGATTTGTAGATTGATTTGGAAAATGAACATGATGAAGAAGCTGAGAAGCCAAAGCTCAGAAGTAAAATTGGAGCACATGAAATTGTTCAATTGTCCACTTGCAGAATTCCTAAAGGATTGGTCCCTTTAGAAAATCTTTTTGATAATAATGATGTGGCTTTCAAATTAGAAAAGAAGGAAGAGGACTCAGATGTCTTTCAGTTTAATGTAGCCAGTGAACAAGATCCTAAATATGTCAACTTAGCTTCTCATTTGTATGAAGAACAAAAGGATGATTATGGTAATTTGTTAAAAGAATTTGTTGATATCTTTGCTTGGCAATATGGTGACTTGAAAACATTCAGCAGAGAGATAATTCAATAAAAGATTTCTTTAAACAAAGATACTAAACCATTTAGGCAGAAGCTTAGATCTTTTAGTCCTATGTTGTTTCCTACCATGGAAAAAGAGATCAAGAAATTATTGGATGCTAAAATTATTATACCTCTCAGATACTCAGATTGGATTGCTAACCTTGTACCTGTCAGAAAGAAAAATGGAGAGATCAGACTTTGTGTGGATTTCAAAAATTTAAACAAATGTTCTAGGAAAGACAACTACGCACTACCCAAGATGGAACACATTTTATAGAAGGTGTCAGGTTCAAGTTTGATGTCCTTTATTGATGGATTCTCCAGATACAATCATATTGCTGTCCATTTGGATGACAACGAAAAGACTACCTTTACCACTCCATGGGGCACTTTCATGTATGAAAATATGCCTTTCGGACTGATGAATGCTGGAGCTAGTTTCCAGAGAGCAATGGACATTCCATTCGTTGGAGAGAAAGACAAATTTGTTTTGATATATATTGATGACATAACTGTTTTTTCAAGCAGCCATGAAGATCATTTGCAACACTTGAGGAAGGCATTCCTAAAATGCAGAAGGTATGGCATTTCTCTTAATCCCAAGAAATCTAATTTTGCACTTAAAGAAGGGAGATTGCTTGGACATATCGTTTCAGTTGATGGGGTAAGGATTAATCCAAAAAGAGTAGAATCCATTAAAAAATGGTCTCTTCCTAGATCAAAAAAGGATATTCAGTCTTTCCTTGGAACTATAAACTTTATTAGGAGGTTTATAGCAAACTTTGCAGAGCTTACCAAGCACATTACTTGTATGTTAAGAAAGAATTCTGAAGTTAGGTGGAATGAAGAATCTAAACATTCTTTCAATGCTATCAAAGAAGCTATCATGACAGCCCCTATTTTAATCAGTCCTAACTTTGAGAAAGAGTTTTACATATTCTCATTTGCTTCAAAAGATACAATTGCAGTTATACTATTGCAGAAAAATATTGATGGTTAGGAGCAGCCAGTTGCCTTCTTCAGTAAAGTCTTGAGAGATGCTGAAGTAAAGTATGAACCATTGGAAAAACAAGCATATGCACTCATCAAGTCATTAAAATCCTTCAGGATTTACATTCTTCAAGCTAAGGTAATAGCCTATGTACCTTCAAGCTCTGTTAAAGATGTGCTTATACAACCTGACATAGATGAAAAAAGGAGTAAGTGGATAGAAAATTTAGTTGAATTTCATGTTGAGATCAAGCCAATAAAACTTGTGAAAGGTCAAGGACTTGCTAAGCCCCTCACACAAGACAATTGTAAGTTGCTTGAGATGAATTTTGTGGGTATAAATGCAGAGAACATTCAGGTTTCAGAAGACAGAGGTAGTGATAATTTACAGATTTCTCCTCACCTAGTTGACTGTGAATGGTACAATCACATCATTTATTTTCTGCAGAATTTAACATCTCCTTCAGATTTGACAAAAACACAAGGGAGAGCTTTAAATCTTAAGGCCATAAAATTTTGCATTAATGACAAGATATTGTTTTGGAAAAATCCAACAGGGATACTCTTGAGGTGCATAAACCAAGAAGAATCAGCTAAAATCATGACTGAATTTCATAATAGTGAGTGTGGAGGACATCATTATTGGAATAATACCACTCATAAAATTCTGAGAGCTTGTTATTATTGGACATTTTTATTTTCAGATGTGTGTAAATTTGTGAAAACATGTGACACATGCCAAAGGTTTGTAGGCAAACAACAACTAAAATCCCTTCCCCTCAAACCTGTTGTGTTCATGTGTCCTTTTCAGCAATGAGGTTTTGACTTCATAGGTGAGATTCATCCACCTTCTAGCAATCAGCATAAATGGATCCTTGTCGCTACTGATTATTTTACAAAATGGATTGAGGCCATTCCTACAAGAAATGCCAATCACACTGTCATTATTAATTTTCTGCAAGAAAACATATTCTCTAGATTTGGCTTTCCTAAGAGAAAAGTCACAGATAACGCTGCCGCATTTAATGATAAACACTTGGTAAAATTATGTGAAGAGATTGGAATTCAACTAGTACATTCTACTTCTTACTATCCACAGGGAAATAGCTTAGCTGAATCATCAAATAAGAGTTTAGTTAGAATCATAAAGAATTTGCTTGAACAAAATACCAAGGGCTGGGATTCCAAGTTGAAATTTTCTTTTTGGGATGATAGAGTTACAAATAAAAAGTCAATTGGCACATCCCCCTTCCAGTTAGTATATGTCACTGAAGCTATCTTTCCTGTTCAACTTGCATTTCCAGTTGCAAATTTTTTACAGGAAGCTGACTCTGAGCGAAATGATCTAACTGGGAGGATCCACAATTTGGTAGAGCTACAACAAGATAGAGAGCAACTTTTGGAAAATACAAATTTACACCAATGAAAGATGAAAGAAATTTTTGACAGAAAAGTTAAGGCATATATTTTCAAGGCAGGGGATCTGGTTCTGAAATGGGATGCAACAAGGCAAGAAAAGCGTAAACATGGAAAATTTGATGCACTCTGGACAGGTCCATTTGTCATAGGATCAACTCAGCATAACAATACCTTTGTCCTCCAAGATCTTGCAGGTGAAGAAGTATCAGGTGGCCCATTCAATGGGCGATTTCTGAAACTCTCCTTTTCATGAGGCTTTCCTTAAAGCCTGCTTATTTGTACATATTCTTTTCAATTTTTGTTTTTTGTTTTGTTTTGTCAATAATTCCATGCCCAATGGAATAATGAGTAAAATCAGTTTCGAATTTAAGTTGTAAATAAGGCTACTGAGTCAAACTAGGTTCTTGGAAACCTCACAGGGAGGTCTCCATCCGAGCTGGAGCCAAATGTTATCTCCCAAAATGAATCAGTCAATTTGTTCCATTTTGTAGGTGATATCATGGTTATAAATAGGGTTCTATATAATTGTTTTAGAAATTTGAAGTGTCAAAACATAGGATTTAAGGTGTTATTCTAGAAATAAATTGATCCTCAAAAGGTCTTTTCAAAAAATCAAGAAAAATATTTTCAATGACTAACACTTGTTTTGAAGTTGAAGTTAGTCGGTGAAAGCCTCAGGTTTCAACGGCTAAAGGATACTCCTAACAACAAGCAAGCCGGTGAAAGTGTTAACACGGGTTTTTATCCAACGACTTTAGAAACCCAAAAAGGGTACGCTAGACACATGTCATACGATCATCATGGCGAGTTAATGGAAGCAAATGAGTGGTTACACCTTTCCACCACATTCTAGCAGGATAATCATGATAGATTGTGATCACGTATTTCGTGTGGAAAACAGATAAGGGTTTGAAGATGTGACAAAATTTTAATCATCATTATAACTAGAGGATAAAGTACCAAATATCTGTTGACATCAAAGAATAAATCACCAAATTTTGAGATTTTGTTTCAAGATTTTTAGGAGATATATGAGGTGAATACTCATATGATTAGATAACACCTTACAGCTATGAAATTTTTCCAACCACTGAAGACATGTGTCCTTTCCTCCATGACACATCAGAGACATAGCAATGATGAAGACCAGATGTCAAAGACAAACTTTGAAGACAATTCGATTAATAG
Organism: Picea mariana; assembly: GCA_032191745.1. Lineage (NCBI taxonomy): Eukaryota > Viridiplantae > Streptophyta > Pinopsida > Pinales > Pinaceae > Picea > Picea mariana. The sequence continues at coordinate 28,258 of JASDQU010104336.1, read as the reverse complement.
GAACTAGTTCTTTAGTTATCCTATTGTATTTAGTTTTGTTTTCTGTTTTCTATATTTAGAAATCTAGATCCAGTTTTCCAGGATCCGAGACTTGTTGTAAAGGCTATAAATGCCTATCTTTTTCACATACCAGGGGTTGGATCTTGGATACAGAAACATGTTATATTGTAAACAAGCTTTCTTTTTATAATACAAATCACATTTTTCTCTCCGTATTGATATCAGATTCTCATCCTTCCTTCTGTACCCTTATTCAAGTTGTTTTAACTACAAAATGATTTTCATCTCATCCGTTAGTTCATAAATTTCTTAATATTTTTTATTCATTTTTTATTAAACCCTACATGTTGTATCTGGTTTATAAACGCTTTCTCACCCACTTTAAAGCTATCATCTAATTATTGATTCTTGAGAGAACTGTTTCATTTGATTCTCATGTTGACTGTATAAATACCATACTGTAATTGAGTTATCCCATTGATCCACACATACAAAATACAAACAACAAGTTTACCTTAAGTTACCAAGAATCTTTGACCCACAACCTCAAAGAGTTTCTTGGAGTGATAGCACAATGTTCTAGGATCATCAAATTGGATTTTGTTTTTGTAAAATGCTGGAAAACCACTCTTGAACCTATGGATTTTTACCTTCTCATCCTTGATGAAGTTCATGTACCTCAAAAGCTCCAATAAATTCTTCTCATACTCATACATGGTCATGATTTCAAGCTTGAGTTCAAAAAAATCTTACATCTTCTTGTCATAATATTGCTCTGATAAGTACTACTGCTAGAAATATCTCTTGAATTGATTCCAAGAAATTCTAATTTTATCAATGTGCTTGAACTTCTTGACTTGATCCCACCACATAGATGCTTTTCCTTGAATATGGTAGACTACAATCCCTGCTTCCACATGTGATAGTTAATCATGCAACTGGAAATATTTTCCCGTGCCCAAAAACTAGGATTCAAAATCTTCTCCCATCTTATTCTCTCCATCAAATGAAGGTAGCTTTATTTTACTGAGCTCTCCTTGCAAAATATTTGACGCAGGCCTCCTTCTATGATTTATGACAAGGGACACACTGGGGCTGCTCTATGACCTTGAATGTGCATGTGCTCTTTTGGTAAAGTGTCTGGGTGAATGACGACTATGTCTATTAACACTCCTTGACTTCCTAGATCCCCCATTGTCAGCCCTCCTATCATGAGATCTAAATTTTGTTTCTTGCCTTGCACTGGAGGTTTGCTTTGTGCCAGAATAATCTCTATTGACTTGTTTCTGTGACATTTTTCAGATTTTATAGCATCTCCTCCTATAATATTATCATCCTTTAATTTTATCCTCTATAACTTTGCACTTCTTTTTTCAATATTCTCATAGTCTCAACTAGCTCTATAGGCTCCACTTTACCCCTACACCCATTGGATTCAGTCTCCACATTTCCCATGATGACATGCAAACCTATGACCTCAACCTCATGGATATAAGAACCTTGTGTAATCTCCATATTTTTATTCCTCATATAGTGACTATATATGTGTCCTATACCTCTATTTCTGCAAGATGCAACAATTATTTGTTAGAGTTAAGCATATTATAAAACTTTCATTAATTTAAGCTACATACCCCTTTTCCCTTGATTTACCAAAGAACACTGCTAACTAATAAAAGCTCTCACATTTCAAACATATTCCCTTCTAAATTATATTTATGATGACTACTCTTTTTCCCAAATATGAGCTCTGAGATGATAGTTACGGTTTGCATAAGTTTAAACTATTTTCTCATTTTTACCCCTCTATTCTACATTTGTCTTCTCGTCCATCCTGTACATTTTCAAGTACTAAGATTCTAATTATGGTTCCATGGTTTTACTCTATTGTCCATGAGCTTTTCAAAGACTGCTCATGTGCCCTAAACCGACTTCAGAGTAAGAATTTATGCCCCGTGGACGTAAATTGGTAACTAATTTATACCATGTACTGTTTCAATTATAACTTTCTCATACAAGCTCTCCTTTGTACTCAAAATATCTCGTTGGAAACCTTTTACCGAGTTCTTTCATTCTAGCATCAAAGACTTTGTGTACTTAAGGTACACATGGTTCTCTCGATTTCGACTACCTAAAAATGTTATTTAGGGCCTCAAAATGCCTCTGCAAGTTTATGACCCTCAAAATCCAAAAATATTTGTAGAAATTGACTAGGTTTTTCTTCCCTTTCATACTTCTTTTCTCTTCTCTCTCTTTTTTTTTTTTTTTTTTTT
>JASDQU010104335.1:313478-368535 GCA_032191745.1 Picea mariana | reverse complement strand
TTGATGAACTCCGACCTCGTCACGAACAACATTCCTCCCAATTCATCTGGAGCGACACTCTAGAAGACATCAATGTTCATTTGCAGGAACAAAACTTGGTCTGTTAGGTCAAGGTCAAGGAGTTTGACTTGCTCGACCTTCCCTTTGAGATTGCCCATGATATCGACCCAGGGATCACAGGGCTCGAATGACACTGCATCCTTAGAAACTACACTTCTTCTCCCTATAGTTCTCAACATAGTGACTCTAAATTGTCAACAAAACTTCAACAGGCTAACTGGGATCGGGGATCGCGATAGAGGGCTGAGGGATTCGCAAGGTGCTAAGTTCTCTCTAGGAATAAATGCATCTTACACCGAGTTCATAGGGCCTTATTCTCAGGATTAGTAGGAAAGTTATGTAATAACTGCTAAGGATATTCATCATTAACCCTATAGATGCAACTTGGAGTTGATTTGTCCGACGAGACTGGTTAACGAGGTAAATCTATTGGGTGAGCCTAGAATTTATTGAGAAAATTGGTCAAGGACATGGCCGACTACAGAACTTTTCGTTTAATGAATGCGAATCCTGGCGTGAATACCGATGCCATCTTCGCGTATCGCAGCTTTATGGCTTAATAGAGTTCGGACAGGTTACTGTAGTGGTAATAAGGGCTATGACTGGACTGGGTTCATGTGGCACATGGACTAGGATTGCATCCGGATTCACTCTCCCTTCAACCAAAAAGGGGTACCCATCACATTTAATGACTGTAATTAATAGATTTGTGGCTCTTCTTATCCTACGCTACTGAGTAAGCAATTTTGCATCAAAACAACACTTAGACGGGGGAAAAAAATGAAATACATGTCACAGCACAATAATGCACACTTCAAATTTATTAACTGAATTCATAGAAATTGAAAACAAAAGTTCAAATGTAGCTACTATACATGATCCTTTGGACTAGAGTAACATTCTTTTAGCTCAGTTCTGAGACATATAGGGTTTCAGGAGAGTGCCATTCACCCATCCTGGCCGAAGTATATCATCTAGTTGTACAAGTCTGACTACTCCAGATGGTCGTATCTCCGCAACTATAAATGGTCCCAACCAGTGCATGCGCAACTTTCCTGGATGTTTCTGGTATCAAATGTCATAAAGTAAAACCTTATCTCCTTGTGCAAATGTTTTAGTCTTAATATGATTTTCATGCCAATCTTTTTGCCTTACTTTCCTAATTGATTAATGAAATTCTGCTAGAAACCTGGTCTCTTCAAGTTCTTGCAATTCCATAAGCCTCTGCGCGACTGATTCATCCTCCGACATGTGTGCAATGTGTGCAATGTATAGACTCGGGGTAATGAATTTTGTAGGTACCACAACCTATTTCCCATAGACTAGCTGAAATGGAGTATACTTGTGGAGTTTCTTTGTGGTTGTCTTGTAAGCCCATAAAATTGTTGGGACTCTATCATCTCAATCCTCCATGTTTGCGCAACAAACCTTTGTTAATCCTCTCTCTATAATCTTGTTAAACGCATATTTAGCGCTCATAGGTGGTAACATGTTCAAAATAACCAAAACTTTGGCTGGGTCTACCAGTACTCCTTCTCAACATACTATGTTCCCTAACAAATTTCCATGTGGCACATAGAAGATACATTTCCTGAGGTTCAAGGATATCTCCAATTCCCTATGTTAGCACCATGATTTTCATAGCTAAGGTTAGAGGTTTGTCAATAATTCGCAAAGTCATGCATGTTAGCACCCATATTTTTTTATGACTGGAATCATATAACATGTTCAAGGGTCAGTTTCAAAAGGAATCTTATCATTTATTATTTCCATTTCCATTTGCAACCGTGCGCTACAAAATTTTCTATGCACTGCGCAGAGCACTTCACCGCGCAAATGATTTTGTCKTGCAGTGGATTTTGTTACGCCGTGGATTTCATCGTGTAGTGGGTTGTACCACATGGGATGTTGTCGTGCATAGGATACTATCATGCAATGGATTTTGTCATGCAGTGGATTTCTTCGTGCAGTGGATTTCATCGCGCAGTGGCTTTCATCAYGTAGTGGGCTGTCGCGCATGGGATGTTGTCACGCATAGGATGATGTCGCGCACTGGATTTCATCGTGCAGTGGATTTGATTGCACAATGGGTTGTTGTGCATAGGATGTTGTTGCACATAGGATGTTATCACACAGTGGATTTCGTCGTGTAGAGGATGCTTTCACGCATAGGATTTTCCTGCACACAAGCTACAGATCGCATTGCGCAAATGACTAGTTTAGTGGTCAAATTAAAGATCACTTTCTGACCAACTAGAGAGTAATTTTGAAAATACCTAAGAGTTTGTTGTTGAGGACAATCCAGATAATAAAACCCTCTCTCAGATTTGAAAATATTTTCATATTTTGGGATATTTGAAGGAATCTTTGAGCCATATTTATTAGTTTTCATGATTTCCTATCCGAGACATTTTTTTGTGACACATATTACGGCCATATGGAGATGAAATTCAAGAAAACGATAGAGGTTTTTATTTATAACTATATTAAATACAAAAATGTCTCTCAGTTTCACATAATAGTTTTTTATTAGTGAGATATGATGTCATATTTAACGCCTATTTTCCCAATTTGTTGCGCAATCCACTGCATTTTTTGTTGAAGGTTATTGTTGCGTAGAAGACCTGTTGTGCAAGGGTGATAGATTGTCCAACAGTGAACATGATGACTCATCATAGACATATGGTTGAATTATGATCATGATCAATGATTGTAAATAATATTTCAGTATGATTATGATTTGGCAAAGTCGAGTTTTCTATTTTTAGTGAATCCGTTGAAGTTATTGTTCTCTTTCAAAGAAAATGGATCCATGATTCTAGGAGGGAGTATTTCAAACCTATAAGCCAAGGGTGACATTATTTTTCTATATATGGGGATCATTTTCATGTAAACAGGGTTGGTTGGCAAAATAGTGTAGACAGTGACTATTGAATGTAGGTATGAATTTGACTGAAACTTAATGCAAAGGTCCTAAAGCTTTGATGAAAAGATTCTAATTGTATCAGTTTGATGTATTGTATTCTTTCTTTGTGTATGTTCTTTCTTGTGTTCTTTATATTTAGATATGTATTTTCTGTCTGAATAAGAATGTGATTTCGAATCTAGAATTCACTGCGTAGTGCCTTAGATTCACGCCATTTAGACAAACTGTGTTTCTTCTAAGTTAACTCTGAATTCATCCTTAGCAGTGCTCCGAGTTGCTTCATGTGTTTTTCTCCCGCCACAAACAACGATTTTTAACTAAAAGACTATTTCTTATTTAGCCTTTATCCTCTCAATTTCAGTCACTAAGTCATTTTTTTCTATCGTTTTATTACATTGACTCCATTGCCCAATTGTACTTTCTCTCTTGCTTGACCTACCATCCCTTTAAAACAAAAATAAAATTTTCCTATTGCAGAATCTGACCTCTTTGCAATTATTGATGAAATATTTGAGTTATTACCAGTCATTAGACATATGAGAGAGCCCTCTCTGGTTGTATAGGTCAGAATGAAATCTAAATTTGGTTGAAATAGTTACCTCGGGGCTTTATTTGATACAACCCAAAGAAACTACTGAGTGCTAACATTATGGCGTCGTTTCTGGGGATGAAATTGAAAATTTTCCCTCGGAAAGAATGACATGGTTGAGTTCTGAGGTCTAAGAGCAGTAGACACTTAGGCACATATTGGCTGTATTTTTTCTCTGGCGACTCCAGACATCAGAAAATCAGTTGAAGGTGATTCCACTGGCAGAATAATCCAGAGCAAAAGTTTTCATGGAGACTCCAATCAAGATTCAAATGTGATTCAAAGACTCCACTAGAGAATGAGACCTGTTTACAGAGATATGGAAGGGCAGTATGGAAAAATCAGGTACTCGAGCTTAATTTTAGTCCAAGAAGTACTTATTTGTTTTATCAATATTTTCTTGTCCTTTCTTGAGTTTTTCAAAAGAATATTTCTTCACTTACTGCATTCAAATGAAACCCAGAGATCTACCCTTGTATATCCTCCATCGAAAACTGTAGGTATACCTCCTTCTTGCATAACTGCTATTCACCAATCTCCTTCCTCTGAGCTATATGATGTTCATGATCATTCTTGTGAGCTTAATGAAACCAAAGTTGAGCTTCTACCTTATTTTCTTAATCCTGCACCCTCCAAGATTCAAGAAAGATACAGTCCTCTTAAATTGCCTCCTATCCTTCATGATTTTCCTCTGAAACATTATAAGTACCTTCCTTGGTTCGATGGAGAGCTTGATGGAAAGTCAGCTGAAAAACATATTCAGGTCTTTGAGCATTTCATAGACCTTGTTGAGATCGGACATGATGATGTGTCTATGAGGGCCTTTTCTGAGTCCTTACAAGGAGATGCCAAAGCATGGTTCAGACATTTGCAGCCTCAGTCAATTAGCTCGTGGGATGAATTAAGCGAATCTTTTCGTAGATTTTGGGGTGAGAGAAATTCATGGAATATACTCCTTTCATATTTTTATGCCATGAGAAGAATGAAAGATGAAACCATCTCAAATTTCAGTAGGAGGTTTGCTAGTATTTATTATAAACTTCCTAAAGAAGTCCAACCTCCTGAAGTTGTTGCCATGCTCAATTATGTAACAACCTTTCAATCAGACTTATCTTTTCTTCTGATGGAGAGGAAGTCTATGTATTTGTAGCAGATGTTCAATAATGATTAGGAAGTGGAAGGAAATCTTCAAGCATGTCAGAGGCTGAAAAACAGATTTTAAAGAGTGTTGCAAATACAAAGAATGATGATCAGCTTGAAGAACAAGCTACTCTCTTAAATTGATTTGATACTAATTTAGCTTCTGATCCATCTCATGATAAGAATGGGGTTGATTGTTTTATGTATTCATTTGTAGACAGTCAAGAAAATGAATTTGCAAATCAACTTGTTGAAGAGCAGGTTAACGTCCTGAGCTTTTTATTGTTAGATAACATTGCAGATATTGTTGATTTGCCTATATATGATGAATCTAAAAATGAGTATGTTCAACAATCCAAAGAAATTGAAAAATGTGCATATGACAGTAATGGAGAAAATTGAGGTTTTGAATCATGTGAAAGAACCTTGCCATTGTGTTTTTCTTCTTTCGAAACGCTGAAGAAAAATGTTTATAATGTTTCAAATCAGAAAAACTCCAAGCATAATGTTGAATATGAAGAAAGCAGTGGACTTGCAAATGAAAAATGTCTTCCATTATGTTTTTCTTCCTTCGAATTGTTGAAAGTGAATCATGATATAACAAAGGAAGAAGTGAAGTCTGACTACATTCACAGTGACATTGTTTTACATGAGAAAATTGTTATCAGTGAAGAGGATCAACAACCTTCTCATACTTTAAATGACCCTGTTGTTGATTACATGGAAGGTTATTTCAGTTCAGATTTGCAGCCTATGATCAACTGTCATCTTGGAAATAAATATGACGGCCAATCAACATCAGTGTTAGATATGGATTGCTTGCCACTAGGGGTTTCATTTTAGCCAACACTATCTTCTGATTCAGAAGATTGTTATTTCCAGCAATCTCAACATACTTTTCATCCTTTTTGTGGTAATCAACAGGTTGAATTACATGAAAACAAGGATGCAGTGGAAGGGGTGAAACATGATTGTTGTTTTATGTATGTTTTGGAGGATCCATTTGCAATTTTGTTGGAGGCGACAAACAGTCCCAATGTTTCTAATTTTGGGGGATTTGAATTTATAGATAAATTTTCAAATGACTTATTAGTAAACAGGCTTTGGAGCAAGCATGTGCAAAGAAAGCAAAAAGTGGATAAAGTGCTTGCATGGTTGCATTGGCATTTTGATTTCACTTGATTGACATCTTTTTCAATAGTTAGGGTAGGTGGGAGTGTGAATAAGCTTGGTACTACAAGCATTTATTTTGGAAATCTACAGTTTGCATGTTCATCTTAGTTTCAGATTTCAGTTTGGAGCATATACAACAATTTGGGTTTTCAGCGGTTGGAGTTTACAAGTTACAATTGGAAAGTTGAGTTTGGGAGCAGCCCAATGGATAGGTGTCTGGTCTACTATTATTTGCTACCTCATGGGGAGGATAACATCCTCATTGGAGCCAATTCTTAGCACCATGATTTGCATAGCTAAGGTTAGAGGTTTGTCAACAATTCGCAAAGTCATGCCTGTTAGCACCTGTTAACTCCCCAAATAAACTGGTGGATTTATTTGTTTTCCTTTAGGTGATAGGTTGAAACTCCAAATTATTTTTTGAGTTTCTTTGGATGCAAGATTAGGTTTTTGTTTTTGTCTTAGAAATAAATGAGATCCATGAAGTCTTCTTTTTCAAAATTGGCATGAATCACTTTCAACAGTTAACAATCGTCTAAAAGATTCATTGCATGCTGTGGAAAGTGCCCACTTTCAACAGCTAAGGAGCTCTGTTCATCAGTTGACGTGTTGTTGAAAGTGACAAATCTTAAAAGGTTTGACAATCAGTTCGCGGGTGGCGCGCTGTGGAAAGTACATGCTTTCCACAGCTAAGGAGCGGTTTCAATTGGTATGGCGCGTTGTTGAAAGTAATTACTTTCTGCAGCTAAGGAGTGTCTTCTGCAAAACGGTGCGCTGTGGAAAGTGCATACTTTCTGTAGTTAATAGGGGCTTTCAAAGGGATCGCGCGCTGGTGAAAGTGGCAAGCTAATAGTTGACAGATGTTGTACTCCCAAGCTGGCAACATCAAATCAAATCTTTGGTTCCATATCGGACGTTGTTCACAAAGGACCGTTTAGAGTTTTGAATTACAAATGGAAAGAATGACTCTTAAACTTGCAGGTCACTTTTAAATCCCTTCCTAAGCTCCAAATGAAGATMTGAAAACACCATTGGATATATTAGATTCTCTAGATGTCGATCGACTATTCATACATGAAAAACAGATTTTTTATGACCGAGAAATTCGATTTTGAAAATCTGCCCGCTTTCAACAGCGCAAATCGATATTTTATGACCCGTTAGCTGTTGAAAGTGGCGACTTTCCACAGCTAAGGAGCATTTTTTTACGGGCTATGCGCTGTGGAAAGCCTGTATCGGCCAGAATGTTACGATTTTCGCCCAGATCTGGAATTTTCAAATTAAAAGCACATGAAACCTTTTGAACTAGACAGGTGGTGAATTATTCCATCAAATCCAAAGGCTATTTTGGGAAAGACAAGTCAAAAGGAGTTTCTTTGGCTAAGTTTTGGTCATTTTTGAAGGCAGAGTATTAGGGATGGATAGACAGCTCATCAAATTTGAATTTGTAATCTTCATGATGCCAAATGGAGGAGCCTTGGAAGGCTAGTCATCACTTCACCAACTGTTCAAACATATATTGGACCAGCACATGAAGATCACCCTCATTTTGAGGATCTATCTCTACATTTCTGTAAATTAGTTTTCCTTACTGTTTTTAGCAAAACAGATCCATATTTTTAGGATCTGAGAACATCTTGTAAAAGATATAAAGCTACATTTTGAATACTAAGATAAGGGTTCGATTTTGAGTACTATGATGCTGCCTCTGTAACACACAGACTTATTCTTATTTTATAAAAAACTGCAAGCTTCTTTCAGTTCTATGTCAGATTTTCTCCTCTTTTCTTTTATAGCTTATGAGTGGATGTCCCTTTGTTGAAACTCATTCAATTTGCAGTGACTATCATCTCACTGATTTAATTGTTTTAGTTGATTATCATAAGCTATTTCTCGGTTGTTAGACCCATTGTGTTTGTTGGTATGAAACATAATTTGGTTCAATAGCTGTATTCCTTCCCCCATTTAATCAAACTTCATCTGACCACGGTGCTAGAAAGCCTTGTGAGATTTTGTATCTCTAGACAGTCTTGAAGCACAGTTCAGCCCTTGGATATTCATTTTGATCCACAAAACCACTTCAAATATTTAGAAAAACATTTCCCAAAAAAGAGTTAGTTACCAGGCATCTCCGACTTACAGCCTAGGAGAGTTTCCTAGAGCGATAACAAATTGGCGCCATTGCCGGGGAGAGGAGATCGAAGCTCAGCTTCCCTGGGAGACGACATAGATCCAGCTTTGATGATAGACAAAGCCTGGACATAATTTGGTTGTAATCATCTATCTGGCGACTCCATGAGGACGAATTCAGTGGCGACTCCATTGTTCAGAATTCTGTTGGTGACTCCACTGGTATGAAATGGAAAAGATCTTAGCTAAGAGGTACGCTTTCTGTGATTTTTTAGATATAGTTGGTTTTCCACATCCAGTACCGACTATAATTGAATGGGATGATTATCTTCCGAGATTCAGAGGAAGCAAGGATGATCATCCCGGTGAGCACTTATTCAATTTTCATAAGTGCATGCTTGAACATGGTTTTGTTCACGAGGATGTTTTAATCAAGTTGTTCAAATTTTCTTTAGAAGAAAAGGCTCGTGAATGGTGTCAATCCCTTCCTGCTGTTAGTATCCATTCTCTGAAGGATTTTCATGTGGCTTTCAATTCATATTATGAGAAGATTTACTCCGCTGATCTTATTTTTGATAATTGTTGTAAAGAATCTGCATTTCACATCCAGCATTCAGTTAGTATTCCTTCCGATTGTGAAGACGTTGGTGATAGTCATATTGAAGACACATTTGTCATTGATTCAAATGTCCCTTATAGCTTTGACTATGGGATTAAGGATGCCACAGATTTAGATAAAGAAATTACTGATATGAATTCAGCATCCCAAGAGCTTCAGAGGCAGCTAATCATGCCTTTACCACTGATATCCATCATTCTTGATTTGGAATCTGCAGCAGATATCAAACATTCCATGATTAATACAGAAATCAGTCTACAACCATGTTCAGATTTACAGATAGTTGAAAGTGTCAGCCTGCATGGGAAAGAGAATATACAGAAATTTTCTGATTTTCAGCTCCAACAACAGGAAGAAGTTTTTCTTTGCAGCCTTGCTGATCCTTTTGATGAATATTGTGAGTCTTTGAGTAGAACATATGTCAGTCTGTCTTTGAAGGAAGGTTGGTTCTGCTACCCTGTCAAAATCCATTTCTGTATGTTATGGTTTCTAAGATTTTTCAAGGCAAGATCAAACAAGATATCAGTAAGTCAGATTCTTACTTGGCTTCATTGGAAATTAAGTTTTACTTGATCAATTTACCTTTACTGGTTAGAGTAGGAATAGATAGATAATAAGTTCATCATCGAGCAGGAGATCCTTTTCAGTTTAGTAGTTTGCAGCAGAAACTTGTGTTCAGTGTTTTATTATGGTTTGAATAAGTTGTAGGGATGCATGAGAAGAATTTGGCAAATGCGGTGAAGCTGCCCCCTCAAACTGATAGGAATTTTCTTCATCCAAAGGTTCCAACTCCAGTATATGGCTCTGTCCTTTCAGATCACCCTTTCGCCTGTCCTAATGAGGGCTGTGACAAATACTACATACATGAGCATAAATCAAATCTTCATTCCAGAAGAGGACATGCGGGTTATGCTTTTAAAGAAAATGGAGAATCATGAAGGAGGTCCAATCCGGCTTCCCCAATGAACAATCTGCATATTATTGGCTCACCTCCTCATGTGGTAACTGATGCAGCAATAAGTGTAAATCAATCTCCAGTTAAGTGTTCTGATCCATCCTACAGTGGACAGCAGATCCTCTCAAGGGGTACTGAATTCTCAAGGGGTACTGTAATGAGTTGTCTTCGTCAACTCGTTTTCAAGGTTGTGCTAACCGGACTTGAACACGATCTTAAAACCTGTAACTCATGCTGACATGTTTTCACACATGCTTGATTGGCTGCTTAGCTGGAACCCAAGACAACAAAATAGGGTTGATAAACATGACAGTACTAAGATTAGAAAATTTGACAGTGATTCTTCTAATTGGCTGCACAGTTGCTTGGATGTTGTTTGGGCTTTGGTAGATGAGGAGAGATGTCACATACCATTCTAGGAGCTGCTTCACAGTGGCATACAATTTGTAGATAATACACCCGACCATGAGACCTTGTTTACTTTGATCCTTGAAATTCACAGAAGTGTTCTTGGAGAGCCATTGCATCGGAAGGATGTTGCGATTGCGATCCAAAGAGGTAGCATGGATTGGGAAAGAACTCTGCGTTGTCTAAGGCATGCTTTGCATACAATGCCATATCCTGATTGGTAGAGACGGGTCCTGGTTATAGCTCCATGTGATAGACAACGTGGTCAGCAGTGATTGCCAGTTCATGGCATTGCTTTCCCTTCTGAAATGATCTGTGAAGCCGCAATTGATCGTATCAAGGAAGTTATTGTGCTAACCGCTTCTGCAAACAAGTGGCCTCGTAAATATCTCATCCACGCAATCTCAGCTCCAGTTTCGCTCAAAGGCAGCAGATGGTCAAAATTCCGGGAGCTAACTCATCATACAGGTCAGTTGAGTCACGGTTTTACTTAATCTCCGCCTTGATTGATTGGATGTCACCGATATTCTCTGTGTGTTGAGATTTCATAAATATTTGAATTCCAATTCGGGCTGGAAACTATTGCAAATCATAAGAAGTAAGGTTTGTATTAATGCATTGGTAGCCAAAGCACAAAGGTTCCAGATGAAGGCTGGACAATGCAGGATGGAACTCCTTGGCCTGGAAACAACGTGCGGGACCATCCGGGAATGATTCAGGTATTTTTGGGTCATAGTGGTGGGCAYGATACTGATGGGAATGAGTTTCCTCGCCTGGTCTATGTTTCACGTGAAAAGAGACCTGGATTCAATCACTATAAGAAGGCTGGCTCTATGCATGCTCTGGTGTGAGTGTCAGCAGTTTTGAAAAATGCTCCATATCTGTTAAATGTGGATTGTGATCATTATATAAACAACAGTAAAACAATTCATGAAGCAATGTGTTTCATGATGGATCACACATTGCAGAAAAGAAGGTTGCCATTGCAGAGAAGGAAGCAGCTTATGCACAGAGATATGCTGCGATAATGGAATGAGATGCTGCATTCGCAGCTCTAAAGAATGCAAGGGATGAAAGAAATCGTGGATGGCAGGCTTACAAAGCTAAATTAGCAAAAATGGGATGGAAGTTCCCTGAATTCTCACCCAAACTACACTAGCTACACACCAGTTGATGAGCAAATCAGGTATCATCGGCAGTCTCCATTTGCAGAAGAGGATGCTAGATTTCAAGGACAAAATTCGAACCATTTGCAGAAAATGTTTGAAGACCAGCTTTATGCTGGCATACAATCAAAGGAAAACTTATCTGATGTTTGGATTTTAAATTCATATCGAGAGCAGTTACCGTCTTATTCAGAGCAATATAGATCAGATCGGGTGAATTTCTGCAAGCATAATGAATGTGGGGAGTATTACCCTTCTGTCTCAGGGGAGTTATCCACAGAGAACTTAAATTCCAGAATGGATCACAGGATGACTGAACAACTTGCTAGTTTTCAGGATGACAGAGAAAAAACAAAGGGTTTGGTTCTGCATCAGATGAATCATCAAGTAGAAAAAGCAAGAATGTCAACTGATGGAGTAAACAGTGTTCATGTGGCAGGGGACAGTATGCACAGTGATTTTGGGCAAAATAACATTTGGGATCACTATCCAAGGTGTTATCCTGGTATGCATCCAGGTAACATTTTCCATGTTACACCTCCAGTAGACAAGGGTTTTTCTACAGAATTAGCAGCTGAACATGAAAACTTTGCTACCATGCACAGTGGAGAAAGGCTTTTACAGGATGACAAGGCACTTTATTTGGGAACTGCTCCACATGGAAAGCTAGAGCATATGAGGATTGAAACTCATTCAGATCATAACTCTATGGTTCATTTGCAGTCAAGTAATGGGCAAAGGCTTGGATTTTATAGAGATGCAGAAGGTAAGGATGTGGATGATGTCCTTGGTAAAAGAGATGGCTAGAATATAGAAATGATGGAGCATGATTACCCATATAATAAGACAAATGATGCGGCTGAAGCAAATATTCCAAATTACTGGCCAAATGATGCTTTTCAAAAGAATACAAATGCTTTTGATCAGGACAATCAACATGTTAAGGATTTGTGTGAAAAGTAATTTTTCTGCTGGGTTTGTAGCCATATCAGGTATGCCAAGTCTGTACTCTGAATCTGGAAATGACACGAACCATGTTCTTGTTGACGTGGATCCAAATCTTCATCTAGAACCGAGGGAGCAAGTGAGAAAAGTTGTTCAAAAGATTCACTTCTATGCCAGTCACTCCTTGAAAAATCCAGTGAACCTCTTTCAGTAGAGGATGATGTTAAAGTATGTGATATTTGTGGGGACACAGGTTATAAAGAGATGCTTGTTGTCTGTAGCATGTGTACTGATGGTGCCAAACACACTTACTACATGCCAGGTATGTTCGACAAGGTGTCTGAAAGTGACTGGCTGTGTGAAGGCTGCAAGTTGTAGCAGAACGCAAGTGTCAAGGCAGTTGAGACACCTCCAAACTTGAGAATGATATTGGAGCCATCATTCTTGACCAGTAGGAAACATAACTATGGTTGAGTCACACACTTTGACTCTAGATCTATATGTTCATCAATTACACGCATAATCCCTGGATTTGAGGAACCCATCAGCAGTCATGATGGAAGGTCTGCCAAGAACTGGAGAGTGCTGATTCAAATCCACTGCCATCAAATATAGCATCCAAATCTTATTTGTTTCCCATTCACAAAGACTTGATTTGAAAGAAGGACATTCCAATATCCTTTCTGGAACTGGAAGCATTGTAAACAGATAGAAGAACTTCATCTAACAAGCCCCGAGGTTTTTGTACTCTTATAGGTAATCAAGATTCATCAAGTTTTGATTTTTGGGTAAAGTGTATGTTTTCGGTGGTTAAGGCGAGCCCGTATGTGTGCTCATTAACCACCGAAAAGGCTGAATGACTCCATGGCCCAATACTAAAAGGCACAAGGTTTGCTAGGTTCTTGAAACCTCACAGGGAGGTGTTCATCCCCAATAGGAGCCAGTGTTAACTCCCCAAATAAACTGGTGGATTTATTTGTTTTCCTTTAGGTGATAGGTTGTAACTCCAAATTATTTTTTGAGTTTCTTTGGATGCAAGCTTAGGTTTATGTTTTTGTCTTAGAAATAAATGAGATCCATGAAGTCTTCTTTTTCAAAATTGGCATGACTCACTTTCAACAGTTAACAATCGTCTAAAAGATTCATTGCACGCTGTGGAAAGTGCCCACTTTCAACAGCTAAGGAGCTCTGTTCATCAGTTGACGCGTTGTTGAAAGTGACAAATCTTAAAAGGTTTGACAATCAGTTCGTGGGTGGCGGGCTGTGGAAAGTACATGCTTTCCACAGCTAAGGAGCGGTTTCAATTGGTATGGCGCGTTGTTGAAAGTAATTACTTTCCGCAGCTAAGGAGTGTCTTCTGCAAAATGGTGCGCTGTGGAAAGTGCATACTTTCCGTAGCTAACAAGGGCTTTCAAAGGGGTCGCGCGCTGGTGAAAGTGGTAAGAAAACAGTTGATAGAGGCTGTACTCCCAATCTGGCAACATCAAATCAAATCTTTGGTTCCATATCGGACGTTGTTCACAAAGGACCGTTTAGAGTTTTGAATTACAAATGGAAAGAATGACTCTTAAACTTGCAGGTAGCTTTTCAATCCCTTACTAAGCTCCAAATGAAGATATGAAAACAACATTGGATAGCTTATATTCTCTAGATGTCGATCGACTATTCATACATGAAAAATGGATTTTTTATGACCGAGAAATTCGATTTTGAAAATCTGCCCGCTTTCAACAGCGCAAATCGATATTTTATGAACCGTTAGCTGTTGAAAGTGGCGACTTTCCATAGCTAAGGAGCGTTTTTT
The DNA here is from genome assembly GCA_032191745.1 of Picea mariana. NCBI lineage: Eukaryota > Viridiplantae > Streptophyta > Pinopsida > Pinales > Pinaceae > Picea > Picea mariana. The sequence continues at coordinate 354,620 of JASDQU010104335.1, read as the reverse complement.
TACGGGCTATGTGCTGTGGAAATCCTGTAACGGCCAGAATGTTACRATTTTCGCCCAGATCTGGAATTTTCAAATTAAAAGCACATGAAACCTTTTGAACTAGACAGGTGGTGAATTATTCCATCAAATCCAAAGGCTATTTTGGGAAAGACAAGTCAAAAGGAGTTTCTTTGGCTAAGTTTTGGTCATTTTTGAAGGCAGAGTATTAGGGATGGATAGACAGCTCATCAAATTCAAATTTGTAATCTTCATGATGCCAAACGGAGGAGGCTTGGAAGGCTAGTCATCACTTCACCAACTGTTCAAACATATATTGGACCAGCACATGAAGATCACCCTCATTTTGAGGATCTATCTCTACATTTCTGTAAATTAGTTTTCCTTACTGTTTTTAGCAAAACAGATCCATATTTTTAGGATCTAAGAACATCTTGTAAAAGCTATAAAGCTACATTTTGAAGACTAAGATAAGGGTTCGATTTTGAGTACTATGATGCTGCCTCTGTAACACACAGACTTATTCTTATTTTATAAAAAACTACAAGCTTCTTTCAGTTCTGTGTCAGATTTTCTCTTCTTTTCTTTTATAGCTTATGAGTGGATGTCCCTTTGTTGAAACTCATTCAATTTGCAGTGACTGTCATCTCACTGATTTAATTGTTTTAGTTGATTATCATAAGCTATTTCTCGGTTGTTAGACCCATTGTGTTTGTTGGTATGAAACATAATTTGGTTCAATAGCTGTATTCCTTCCCCCATTTAATCAAACTTTATCTGACCACGGTGCTAGAAAGCCTTGTGAGATTTTGTATCTCTAGACAGTCTTGAAGCATATTTCAGCCCTTGGATATTCATTTTGATCCACAAAACCACTTCAAATATTTAGAAAAACATTTCTCAAAAAAGAGTTAGTTACCAGGCATCTCCGACTTACAGCCTAGGAGAGTTTCCTGGAGCGATAACAGCTCCCATATTGTTTTTATGCCTGGCATAATATAACATCTCCAAGGTTCAGTTTCAAAAGGAAGCATATCATTTACTATTTCCATTTCCATTTGCAATTGCACGCTGCAAAATTTTCTATGCGCTGTGCAGATCACTTCACCGCACAAATGATTTTTTCGTGTAGTGGATTTTGTTGCACATTGGATTTCATCGCGCAGTGGATTTCATCGCGCAATGGATTTCATTGCGTAGTGTGTTGTCACGCATGGAATTTTGTCACGCATATGATACTGTCGTGCAGTGGATTTTGTGGCTCAGTGGATTTCATCGCAGAGTCGATTTGTTCACGCAGTGGATTTAATCGCGCAATGGGTTGTCGCACATGGGATGTTGTCGTGCATAGGATGTTGTCGCACAGTAGATTTCGTCACGTAGTGGATTTCATCCCTCAGTGGGCTGTCGCACATAGGATGTTGTCGCGCATAGGATGTTGTCACGCATAGGATGTTGTCGCGTAGTGGATTTCGTCGTGTAGTGGATTTATTAGCGCAATGGATTTCATTGCGTAGAGGATTTTCCTGCGCAAACGCTACAGGTCGCGTTGTGAAAATGACTAGTTTAGTGGTCAAATTCAATATCAATTTTTGACCAACTGGAGAGGAATTTTGAAAATCCCTGAGAAATTTTTGTTGAGGACAAACCAAATAATAAAAACCTCTCTCGTATTTGAAAACCTTTTCATAGTTTGGGAGATTCGAAGGAATCTTTGAGCCCTATTTTTCAGTTTTCATGATTTCTTGTCCAAGACATCTTTTTGTGACACGTATTCCAGCCAGATGGAGATGAACTTCAAGAAAATGAGAGAGTTTTTTCTTTATAATGATCTTAAATATAAAAAAATCTCTCAGTTTCGGAAATATTTTTTTATTAGTGATATATGATGTCATATTTAACGCCTATTTTCCCAGTTTGCTGGGCAATCCGCTGTGTTTTTTGTTGTAGGTTACTGTTGCATAGAAGACTTGTTGTGCAAGGGTGAAGGAGTGTCCAAAAGTGCACATGATGACTCATCACAACCATATGGTCGAATTCGGATCATGATCAATGATTCTAAATAATATTTCGGTTACGATTATGATTTGGAAAAGTCGGGTTTTCTATTTTTAGTGAATACGTTGAAGTTATTGTTCTCTTTCAAAGAAAATGGATCCATGATTTTAGGAGGGAGTAGTTTGACCCTAGCAGCCAAGGGTGACATTATTTTTCTATATATGGGGATCATTTTCATGTAAACAGGTTTGTTTGTCAAAACAGTGTAGACAGTGACTATCGAATGTAGCTCTGAATTTGACTGAAACTTAATGCAAAGGTCCTGAAGCTTTGATAAAAATATTCTAACTATAGCAGTTTGATGTATTGTATTATTTCTTTGCATATGTGATTTCATGTGTTCTTTATATTCACATATGCATTTTATATTTGAATCAGAAGGTGATTTTGAATCTAGAATTCACCGCGCAGTGCTTTAGATTTGTGCCATTTAGACAAATTGTGTTTCTTCTAAGTTAACTCTAAATTTATCCTCAGTGGTGCTCTGAGTTGCTTCATGTGTTTTACTCCCGCCACATGCAATGATTTTTAACTAAAAGACTGTTGCTTATCTATCCTTTATCCTTTCAAGTTCAGTCACTAAGTCATTTGTTTCTATCATTTTCTTACATTGATTCCATTGCCCAATGGTACTTTCTCTCTTGCTTGTCCTACCATCCCTTTAAAAGAAAAAATAAACTTTTCCTATTGTAAAATCTTACCTCTGTTCATTTATTGATGAAATATTTGAGTTATTACAAGTCATTAGACATATGAGAGAGCCCCCTCTAGTTGTATAGGTTAGAATACAATCTAAATTTGGTTGAAACAGTTACCTCAGGTCTTTCTTTGATACAGCCCAAATAAATTACTGAGTGTTAACACCCTACATCTATCAAACATCAAACGTAGTAGAGATACATGTTCCTTGAGAAGACCATATATCGTCCATTCGTCCATATAAACTTCTATAAACTTGTGAATAAATTCTCGAAAATTTTCTATGACAATCCGGGAAAAAACTGCAGGGGCGTTCTTTAGGCCTAAGGGAATCATGATGTATGCAAATTACCCCCATTATGTTATGAATGTGGTATTATTTTTGTCTTCTTCAACAATCCTCACTTGGTGAAACCCCGAAAATCCATCTGTAAATGAGTACCACAACCTATTCTAGCACCTCATTAGTAAAAGGTGTTGGCAAAGGGTCATGCACATAGGCAGAGTTAAGGCTTCTATAGTCTACACAGACCCTAATGTCCAATGTGCCTTTCTTTCTCTAGATGGCTATTGGGCTAACCCATTCTTCTTCTTCCACTGCAAAAATAAGTTCATCCTCAAACATCTTGTATATTTCCCTCTTAACTTTCTCTTTCACTCTGAGGTTAAGGTGATATGGTCTATGCCTTACAGGATTTGATCCTGGTTTTAGTTCAATTTTCATCTCTCCCATAGCTCCTTTAAACCCTTTTAGCTCTGAAAATGTCTTTGGGAACAAGTCCTCATACTCCCGCAACAAGCTATGTATTTATTGGCTAGTTTTCTCATCCCAGTAATCTCCTACCAAAGCTATCTTAGTTTTCTTTGTAGTTCCTATGTTGACTTTACACAAATTCAATGGATAATTATAAGAACCATCAGTCTGGCTGGGTATAATGTTTTGTATTTCTCTTCTTCCTTATGTTTCCTTAATGGTTAAGTTTCTCAATTCTTCTAAATCATCCAGGTTTTCCAAATATTTCTCAATCTTATAGCATTCTATAGGTGTCTTGTTTGTGTCTAGCTGAAGGCTAGACTAAAGTTCTTGGCTATGTTGCACATATACCACTAGGTCTATTTTCCGTTCACCAGCATTGGTAAAAAGGAATTATTTAATTCTTTGTAGGACTATATTAAGCTCATGGTACTTACTTGTAAATGAGAATTCCTTGCAAAATTGATCAGCCAACCTTTTCCAGTTGTTGGTCTGTGTTCTGGTTTCCTCATGCATGTACCAAGCTTTAGGATTCAGACCTAGCGAATGGGGAAATAATTGAACCCATAAGTGAGATGGTATTTCTGCAACTTGTCACTATCTCATGTATTGTTCAATATGTTCTTTAGGATCAGAATGTCTATTGAAAAGTTGTGCAACTTGGAAATCCATTCACATCTTTGATTCCAACTGCTCCTTATCTTAAAATATATATTAGATAGCTTGCTTCCCATCCTCCCAGTTCTTAATCAAGGCTTTGTGACTAGTCCACCATCTAGCAGGGGTGTCCTGGAGGGATAATTCTAGAACTGAAATCCTTTTCTCCTTCACTATATTTTCTTCCATGTTGACCAGAAAACTGTCAAGTTCTGAGGTACCATCATATATCAGGTGTTCTCTGACCTTGGTTCCAACCCATCTAGTTTTTCTGATAGTTGCGCATATTCTTGAAAATATTTCATATGAACCTTGTTGCCAACTATCAAATGCCAGTTCTAAATCTTCATCCATCGATTATATGCTCTTCTAACTTACTGATCCATCAACGATAGGATTTATGTAGTCTTCTCTCATTCCTGTTGTTAAAGTGTACAATTGATCCAAGTCTTCTCCCTCCATATTTTTGTTTTTTGGATCCATGTATTGAGGACCTATGTACAGATCCAAGGGTTGAACCACTTGTATTTCGTCTACCTCAAATGTCATAGTGTCTTTATTTAGGTCAATCACCGCATATTTATTGTAATCCCAATCAACACCAAGTAGTGCAGGATAAGGGTCCTTATCCCCCATGATTTATATCAGCTCAAAATCGGATACATTATTTACTCCCACAACATATATTTCCACATTCTTCAGTCTTCCTATTGGAAAAATACAATATTGATTGGGGAATATGTCAACTAGGGTTTCCCTAAATCTTCCCAAGTCCTTTTAGGAAGTATATTAACATCAGATCCTAGATATAACATAACATCCTTAATCTCAAACTCATCTAGCTGGGATGCTAATCTAAACTCTTTTCCAGTTCGTATTTTCCTTCTCTACACTCTCTGAGTATTCTTCTCGGGAATATTAGTCCTTATTCTAGTTTCTGGAGATTCCTCAGTTCCTAGGATTATGTACAAGGCAATGCGCAACTTTTATGTCAGCTGGTCATTTCCAAGAATATCATAAAATAACTTAAACCAAAGGTCAACTACGTTTTGTGGCTGCTTAATTTGTCTCATCGGGACTATGGGGTTTCGGGGTGTAGGGGGTGAAGCAGGGACTTGAGCGATATTAGGATAACCAATAGGCTAAGGGGGTTTTCTTGCATCTCAGGTCCAGGGATACTCTGAAATACTTCTATTGCATTTTTAAAGAATAGCTTATGTTTCATAGGATCATACCTGTCCTCCTTAGGTGTTGCTTTCTAGATATGAGGTAAATTATCAACATCTATGCTAGTCTTTGATCCTCCTTGATTAACGATGTTAAGTTTGGGTAGTTTTCTTTAATAACTCTCTTTATATATGAGCTTATAATATTAGTTCCTCATTGACATAACTGACCTTCCCATTTCACAATTAGCTTTGGGCAGTCTTCAGTTGCGTGCCCAATGGTTCTGTAGTGAGAGAACCATGGTCGCCTCGGGTGAGGAAAATCTCTATCCATGTGGCCTTGCTCATCACAGTTGTAGCATCTACTTGGTTCCCTTCCCCTATTTCTTCCTCCTTTGAAGTCTCCTCCAGCTCTGCCTTCTCGACCTCTTCCCGGTCCCTGAGGAGTTTCATTCACCCTAAATGATGTTCGATCTAGTCTGTCCGCAAGTGCATCCAACTCTCTACACTGATTTGTACCATGTGTGGTAGATGTGCAAAACTCATAATGAAAATTATTTGGTACTGTTGAATACATCTAAATAATGGTGCATTGTCTTGGCCCATGCCCATGGATTCGGAAAATATCGCAATACTCAACCGACGATGATGCTTGATTACCTGGAAAATCATGATATGGGGTTGGGGTATGGAATGGTAAATTCATGGATACTTGCGCAACTCCTCCCATGGGTCCTGGTGAGGGTCCTATCGGATTCTAAGGAGGTTCCATTCCCCTCATCCATAGACATTCATTCAACATATGTCCTTCTATGTAGCATCTGGTACACCAGATGTGTAGTCATCCTAGTCTAGGTATCATCGATTCTTGATCTTCTCTATGAGCGTTGATATTTTTTCTTGTAGTTGCTCCATATTTTCATCGGTTGGGGGTCTGGTCACTCTTAGGCTCCCCGAATATCCTTCCATGGCTTCAATCTTCATTGATTGTTCAAAGGCATCTGTCAATGTGGCTATCTATTGTTGCGTTAACAGAATTCATGTCAGAGGTAGAAATCCATAGATATACCATTCTCTTTGATGTTCTTCATGAATTGGATGCGCTAACCCCCCTAAATAATATTTAAATTTCTGACTATATTCCTAGGATGATTCACCTTCCCTTTTGTTGAATTTCATGCAAATCAGATAGATCTTGTTGCTCTAATTGGGGTAGCTTAAAATTTGCTATGAATTTCATCTGTACTTGGTCAAGAGTGAATGCTTGACCTTGCACTCCTGGTACTCCTGGCTCAATATCCTTCATGTACCATTTGAGAGAATAACCTCTCAAGGTAGTCTGTAACTTGACCAATTTATTTGCGTCTAAGGTCCCTCTGGACCTCCAAATTGCTTCACATAGGAACCAATGCTTCTCAACATCCTCATCACCCTTACCCCAAAATTTTAGGTATCGAGTAATTGAACCTCCCGCCTTACCAGCCATTTCTAATCTTACTTCTCCTACAAAGATAAAACCTAATGGTCCTGGTTGTGATCTACCAGGGGATCCCAATAGCCTCCCAGTATTCACGCTTCCTGGTTGTGAATGACTAACTGAATGTAATGGAACGGGAATAGCAAAAGAAGGTAGTATAGAATTTGACACTTGTATAGAATACACTTGGGGTATGGTTGATTCGGGGATGGTGCCATTGTCTTCGGGGCATGTTTATTTGATCTGCAGGGTCTTGTTCTCATCCTATGGAGCGATATCTTTAGCCGGATTCCAGATCTTTCTTGGTATCAGGGTTGAATCTTCTCTCTCTTCTTCAAGATCCATGCTGACTTCCTTTTCCCATGCTTCTACACCTTCTTCTTCTTGTCTTCCCTCTTGGGGACTTCTTTCTCTCTCCGCTTCTCTCTCATTTAATATTTTCTTGGCCAGTCTTTCTTGTATTCTCATATTTCGCAACTCTTCCATCTGTCCATCCTTGAATTCTCCTATTCCGACTTCTTTCGGCAACTTCTCGGACTATTTCACTTCTTTCTTTATCTTACCATGCCACCACTTCTCAACTATGGCAACACTTTTCAAGGCTCACTCATCCCTTGAGTCCATTTGTTGTTTCTCCCATGTTTGTCAAAGAACCCTCTCCCCTCTCTCAGGCCATGACTCCACCCCAAAATCACCCCACCCCAAGTGAGGGTGTTTACTCTGCCATCTCAGTCAGGGACATAGTCAGCATCACCTCCTCCATCAAGAAAACCTTAATCCACAGGGGGATTTCTCTCAACAGTCTTCCTCTTGCATATTTCTTGAAATTTTCTTCTACCTGTGAAATATATTGATGATTCTCAGCTGCAAACTCGATAATGTATCCTTATAATGTTGTATTGATCCATAAATTGATCGTTCGCGTTACCGGACGATCTAGCCGATGAAGTGTTGCGATATTTTCTATATCCCAAGCACAGGTCTTCTTGAATCGTTCTTGGAATTCTGAAGCTTCTTGGAGCCTATCTATCGAGAGTAAAAGTTCTTCTAGAAACTTAACCCATAATAGCTCATACTGGTCACTTGATATTTCTAAATAAAATACAACAGCGTGTGTATCTTTCACAGGTTTTCCTCGCAGCCCTGATTCTTTCCTTATGAAGGCGTCACAATGTTTCTTCTACCACTAGTGAATATCGGATCAGTGAATCCACGAAAGGATTCTCCCTACATGTTCCCTTTTAACATAGGTCCTAGCAATGGAACCATTTTGTTGGTGCGGAATTGATCAGACTAGGGTCCTTCTTAGGTTATCAACAAAATGCACTGAGTAGTCTAGAGCATTGGCATTTTCATATCCTCCGAAGATAAGAAGTATCACCTGAAGTGCAACCAAGACAAGAAGAATAGGGAAGGGCAAGGAGAATACTTAAGCAAGGTTCTAGAATCTTAAAGATTCACCATAAACTTGCGCAAGATGGACTAACCACATAATATATATTAACTCATTCATAATTGGTAATATAGACAATGAAATTGCGACAACATTTGTAAACAAAGACAACGCACTAATCTTACCAGACATAAAGAAGTAAAGTACAGAGATGATTCATAATCATAAACATAGAATGACACAGTATATTTCAAAATTTTAGGTCCTTCCATATATATTATCAAAAGAGCTTCTCAGATACCAATGGGTATTTTCCTTGTGTCCCCCAACGAATCCAAGATACCCTTCGATTTTATGCTCAACTCTAGGATCTTCTTTGATTTATCTACCAAAAAGATACATTTTCTTGGCAAGTACTCATATATTTTGAGGGTGAGAAGATCCTTCACACTACATGACCATGTCACTAAATGACTTTGTTTATGTTGATAAATGGGTTGAAGGATTTGGGTCTTAACATAACCTTGATGCATAACCACAAGAGAACCCATAAAAGGTTCCATGTAGGGCCCCAACCACTACAACTACATTGTTAACTACTAAAGATATTTTTGAACTGCTAACACTTTAAATTTTGGCCTTGCAACTATGAGAAGACTAAGGTGGTTGGGAGACCATTTTCCATCGAGGAAAATCCTAGTATTTTTGACATCAAACTGAAATACACAAGACTTGTGTGAATTTTCCCTTTCTGTGCAACCATATCTTTCTTTGTATCCACAACAATAGACTTTGGAAAATCTCAATTTTCTCATGTAGGTGTTCACCTAATAAATTGAAGGATTTTTATGGGCACTGACACCATCCAAACAAGATGTGGTTTAATCTGATGCTAAAACACCTCAATCACATTGGCATCCAGTTATCGCACGAATAATAGATAATCACACAAATCTATTTTTCCTTATCCAAACTCAACCAAATTGTGTTTTGAAATAGTCCTCCAGAGAATAATATTTTGAGTGCATAAACCATAGTGACTCATGGTTGCATCAAGTCGATCACTCAGTCCAAGTTAAACAAGTATCTTTCTCTTCATCCCCAAACTATAGAAATGGCCACTGTATCAACTATAATTCAATAAAATTAATATATTGATGGAAAAGTGGCCTTTAAAGAGGCTTTAAATTTGAATTTCTTGATGTTGAACATTCTATCAGAGTAGGTGACCCAAAAACCATCAATATATCTTAAGCTCTACTTTGGAACTTAATTATCTTAAAAAAATGTGGATTGCAATCAAAATGGAATATTAATAGGATATATCAGCGGTACCATAAAACCAATCCATCTCCCAATTCACAAAACGAACAATATTGGCATGAACTATTGTCACCAATTTGAGCACATCCGCAAACTACCAATGATACTCTAGTGATATTTTGTAGATGTGACCTTTGGAGCTGATACAAAATGATTGCTTTGATCATGTAAACATAAATATAAAATATTATACCAAATGATTAAATCTTCGCAATGTACAAATACCAATAGTTAATCCAAAGAAGTTATTGCAAAGCATTAGTACAAATTGGCATGCACTAAAATTACCCAAACTAAGAGACGAGAGTAACCTTAGATAGTTTTAGTGTGATTCAATTGGAAAAGGGGATGCATGGCAGTATATATTCCAATTAAAGGTTTACAAATGAATCAGATCCCTTTCACAAGAATATAAAGCAGCACAAAAGGATAAGAGTCGAACATGTTGACTAAAAATCATAAAGGTGATTGAATTATACTTGGGGGTTTCACTCGTTATGGTTGGAAATAGTAATAGTTCAAGAAAAAGTGTTAAGTGGTTTAGAAAAAATTTAATGGTTTATGCAATAAATTTGAGAGGATAAGCATCATGCAATATTAACTGGAATTCAGTGGAAAGGGATACACATTTATATTTTTTTTTAAATAATTACAGTGTGTCAATATTTCGACGGCCCTTTCGTCTCACTCATGACGCACTAATACACTTCTGGTGTCGGAATTTAGAATCCCTTCCGACAATCCAAAACGTCGTAGATATGGAAAATTTGTCGATGAATAGTTTATGGCGTCAACATTAAGATAATGTATTCTGTCTTATTTTAAGGTCTAAAAATTTTTATGGTATCCTCAGAATAGTTTAGTTCATCTCTATTGCAACGACATTTTCCATCGTAGTTGTGATGACACATAAACCATATGGTGTCATCGAAAGTAAGAGGACATGTAAATATACGTCAAAAGTGTTACGACAATTTGTGTCACTATAAATTGAGCCTTGGATGAGACGTGTTCATAAGAAACGTCGGAAGTGTGACACAAACACATTCGTTAGAAGTGAGACGGCACTAGAAACGAAGTTTGTAGGGGCCAATGTTTGTCGTGATCCCTATAACATCACGTCGGAATTATGTCGAACAGGTCATTGGAAAATGACCCAAAGTTACTAGTGATTTAACTATGTACTGAGCAATGTCCTACTTCATCCCGGGAAAATAATGCAATGTTCTTATCGCTTTTACCATCTTTTGGTAGAAAGGGTTACATACATATGGTATTTTATGGAACTCATCCATAATTAGATGCCTCAAAATTTGTTGAATTAGGAACATAGTCTATTATTATAAAACAAAAGATTAATAGCTCCTAGTTGATAGCCTTCATATTTGTTTTCCCTGGTTTCTCGTTGTAACCCTTCTTTCACTTAAGTGAAAATATCATCTCCATTCAAGAGGTTTTCAATCCTCTGATTGATATCAGACTCTCCCACACTCATTATTTCTAATTGTATAGTATGAATGCTTTAGCTGAGTGTGTCTGCCACTTTGTTCTATTTTCCTCTAATGTGTTTGATTTCAAAATCTAACTCACTAATCAGCGCCATCCATCTGGCATGTATAGAATTTAACCTTGGTTGGTTGAACATATACTTCATACCACAGTGGTATATCATTAGGAAAAATATTCTCCTGAGCAAGTAGTGCCTCCACATCTTCAACTCATGCATAATTACTTCCAATTCTAGATCATGGATAACATACGTATGCTCATGCTTATTCAACTTTCATGATTCATAAAAAATAACTCATCCTTCTTGCATAAGGAATCCTCCTATTCATTCCTTGCAAGCATATATGAAAACCAAGAAATCCTTTTTTGGGTCTGCAATATTCAGAACAAGGGCATTAGTTAAAATATGTTTCAGCTTCTAGAAGCTATCTTAACACTCTGGTGACCATACAAATTTCTTCCCTTTTCTTTGAAATGAGATAATATTATTACCATTCTTGGAAAATCCCTTTAGGAATATCCTCAAATACCCATCCAATCCCATAAAGGATCTCACGTATGTCACATTTCTAGGGGCAAGCTAATCCATGATTTCCTTGATATTTTTCAGGATCCATTGTTAGTCCTTCTGTTGAGATCACACGACCTAGCTATTGTATTTTTTTTGGAAGAAATCGCACTTGTTAACTTATAATATAGTTGGTTCTCTCTTAGCACTTGTAGCACCATCCTGAGATGATATTCATCCTCTTCTATGATCTTGGAATACAGCCAATATGTCATCCAAAAATACTAGGACAAACTTGTCCAAATACTTGTTGAGAACACTATTCATCAAACACATGAATGTAGCTGGTGAATTTGTGAGTCTGAATGGAACCACTATAAACTCATAGTGCTCATACCTTGTTCTAAAGGTTGTCTTGTGGATTTCTTCATCCTTGACTCTGACTTGGTGATATCTCGACCTTAAATCAATCTTTGAAAATATCACGGCTCCTCTAAGATGATCAAAGAAATCATCAATCCTAGGAAAAGGATATTTTTTATTGATGGTAATGTTGTTCAAATACTGATAGTCAATGCATAGTATCAAGGTAATGTTGGCCCTTGACCAAGTTTTGGAGAACCTTGGTCATGTTTGACCATTTTTGGGGCATCGACAAGCTGGTTGAAGGCGGAGCGCAAGGCGAAGCGGAGATCATGGGATCTCAACCCCTTTTTAGGGAATTTTTGGGTTTAGAGTTTATTTAATGGTTATGGGGATGTCAGCCCATGGGTTTACCCATGTTTAGGACCTTTTTGTAATGTATAAATAGGAATCTAGGTGATGTAAGTAAAGGAGGTTATGTGGTGGTGTGATATTGTGCTAAGTGCAAGTGATGTAAGTAGTCGGATCTATGTGATAAAGCTAGCTTTGTGCATACTGTGTGTTGAGAACTTGCGGGGCTGAGTGCAAGTGATTGTAATAAGGCTCTATTATTGAACCTAGCTTGGGGAAGAAGGATCCGATGAGGTGCATTCAGATCTCTTGTCCTATGTGGAGTGGGTTCTAAAGCTCTATGCATGTAAGGAGATTGACAGAAGATAATAAAGAAGAAGAAGAGTTGGTGGACATAGCCCCCCACTGGGGTGAACCACATATATCTTGTGTTGTGATTGCTTTATGCTTATGATTCTTATGTGACTGTTATGATTTATGCTTAGTGTTGTTATCTGTTTGTTATATGCATATGATATGGTAGCTCAATGCTTAGTGATGTGAATGAATGCCAGATCTGATCTATTTCTATATGCTCAGTGCATGGATGTGTTAGATCTAGTTGAATAATACGATGTTCTGTAATTAGGGTTTCGACTTGCGATGTGAATAAAGGTTAAATACTGATGAATATTAACCGTTAAGTGCTCTATTAAGTGTTGTAATCATATATCTATATCCCAGCTAGGTTGTAAACACTTGAGTCCTACAACCACCCCTACCTCTACCTCGGGTGAGACTTCATATGCTTCGCAGGTGTTGCCGAAAGGGTCGGTAGTTAGGGTTTTGTTGGTGCATTGTTGAAGTGTTGAACCTTGGGTCTTCCCCTGTGCCAACAAATGGTTTCATTGTCGGGACCTGAAACTATAATTGTTGGGAACTAAAGAAAAGAGAAATCTTTGTGTGTAGATCTGTTGTTGTAGTGCATAGTATTCTACTTGATTTGCGAAGCTATGTGCTAAGAATGGAAGTATGATCTGAAGAAAAGAGGTAAGATCTTAAAGCTTAGTGCTATGAGAAAGGTAAGATAAACGAATTTTTTTTTTTTGAAAGAATGAATCTAGGAATGATTGATAGATTTCTTCCTAGTATGAAAACTAGGGCACAACTAGAAGAAAGAAGATTTGATATGAGTAGATCTTATAGAATTAATGAAGGATATGTTATTCCTATGCATAGAAACAATGTTTGGACTAACAAGTGGATCAAGGATCCTAGAAATATTTTTTTGCAAGTTAGTTACTGTGATCCCAATAGGAAAGGTTGGGGATTGTTTAAAAGAAAGAGAGGATTGACTCTTTGTTACAATAACAGAAGACCGAGACATCTTGCTAAAGAATTCCCTGGTAGAGGTCCTAGTTGTCTTTGTTGTAAATCTATGAACCATGAACATTTGGATTGCCCTAGAATGATTGCTAAGGTTGAAAATATGAATATGAGACAAGAAAACCATGAGAAAGGCCAAGAAACTAAGGATATGATAGAACCCCAGAAAGAATCAGAGAGTGTATTATTACAGATTAAAGAAACCCTAAATGATCACAGAGACGTCAACTTATTAGATATCTTAATAGAGAAAGAGTGCATAGAAACAAGAATAGGAGACTTTGACATAGACTATGTCCTAGATGAGGAAACACCGGTGAATATTATGACAGAAAGAACTTGGGAAATTTTGGGAAAGCCAACTATGGTTCCTTCATTAGGAGGAATAGGATTGTTTAAAGGAAAATTGATAAGCCTATGTGGCAGACTTACCCAGATACCTATGAGTGCTCATGGAACTTCGACAGAGGAAGAATTTGAGGTCGTTAAGTTTGTTGAGAATAGAACGCCATTTTCTATTTTTCTAGGAAAAACTTGGATTGAAAAAGATCAAATATGAAGGAAACAAGAATCGGAAGATCGAGAAAAGAAAAATCAAGAACTAAGAGATTTCATGGCTAGGAGAATAGCACACTTACTAGAAGAACAAGAGGACAAGTCGAAGCTACTAAGGACCATATATTTGGATGTCAAAGTTGAAGGAACACAGGAATACTTTACACACCTGCCTGTACAAGAGAGTAGAGTACCTACTCCAAAAAGAGAAGAAGTATTACCCTTGAACGACACACAGCAATGTGAAGTTACTATGCTAAGACCAGATAAGAATAAAATTGGAAAGAGGAACCCAGTGACTCAAAATCACAGGGAAGAAAGCTAGAAAGCTCAATAAGAAGAAAGAAAAGTTAGAAAAATTGAAGGAAGTTCTAGAGAAGACTTCGCAGAAGGAAGGTTTACAGAACTTGAACTTCACCAGGATAGCAGAACAATGAATATTGTCACTTCACCATGGCGATGCAATATGACCGTTGGAGGTGTCCTGACCATTAGAATGATGCTCCAGAATGGCTCAAACCGCAGTTATGGCCAGAAATATTGCCATTAGACCATTGGGACCACACCATAATGGATGGAATTGCATTGATTAAGGCGTTCCTACCCGTTGGAAGAATCTGTTATGATGTTAGATATTTATCCCATCAAGCATTACACCGAGAACACTTTTTCAAACAATGATTATTTGAGCCCACCGAGAACTAGTTTCTTTCGCATTGTGCTTATTGAGACCTTGCCATTTGTTCTGTTACATTGAGTATTTGATCACCGACCTGATCTCGACCGTGCATGTCAGGTGACTTCAACGTAGTAGAGAAATTCGTTGAAGAGATCCTCATAGACCTCATGAATGAGAAGGTCATGTATACAGGATTCCAAGCCTCGTCGATGAGAGGAGTGCAAGCATCCCCGTCGACTACTCGTGGATCTGGACCATCCAGAGCTACGACAAAGAAATGAACCAAGCATCGTGATGACTTGGTGAATGCGAAGCTCATCCCATCTACCCTGCCTGACTATATCTCACCTCTGTCTAGCATAGTTAGTCATGATAGTGTCCCGAGGGACTTCGACTACACCTTGATCACCGCGTACCTCCCAAAGGGGATACACGTAGATGGACAATAGCTAGGACAAATCATGACGTTGAAGATCAGTGACTTCAACTTGGGAGATCGCAAGAACCACGGAATGCTCGCACCACATATGTATTTGACCAAGACAAAGGGGAAGAAGTCGAAGATCATCCCCCAGCCGTGGACCATGGACATCGCGAGTTCCACTATCCTGAATGTAATGAAGATAACCCAATTCGGAAGGCACCAGGAGGTTAACATGTGATTTAAACTCATGTTGTCATGATTCCATGGCAGTTATCTGTGGCTGGAAAGACGCATCACCATATATCCAGCGTTGATCCATCGGATCACTAGATTAAGCATGCAAGGACCAGACCCACAAGAATTTTATCCAGGGAAGGCTGCAGATAGTGGCTTGGCATAGAAAATTAAATATACCTATGGTGATGTGGAAAAAGGGAAGTGAGGCTATAGGGTAGCCTCCATCCAGAATGGCGTAGTGTGCCTAGCCTGCCAGTTGATCACTGGTAAGCTAGTAAGGAAGAACAGACCCATGCAGGTCATGGGTTTCATTGTTGACCTTGCGGGAAAGTGCATTGAAGGACTACATATGAACTGGGTGAGCTACCTCATCAACCAGTTAGAGCAAGACTGTCGCGAAGCTCAAAATCAAGGCTATGAGTTTCATTTCAATTGGTTGTTGATTCTCATCACCTTCTTTGCTTGGGAGATGCTAGAAGGTGCGACCTTCCCTGAGATTGAGTTGTCTAAACCCTTCGCTAAAAATTTCACTACGCTCTGGGATTAGAGTTACATGGATAAGCAATGGTAGTCAAACACAGTGTTCCACACCTATTACCTACAGTTTAAGAGGGTTATTGAGTCTTTCCCTCGTATGACGTTGAACACCTTGCATAGGTTGAGACCAATTGAGAATTTCCACGCAGATAGACATTTATTTATATCACTACACATGCAGACAAAAATAAATATGAGATCCATTCTTATTATAAGCTTATAGAGGAGGACATGGAAGAAATAACTAAGGATTGGCCTGCAGAGTTCCTTATACTAGTTGACCAGGCAGAAATGTCTGACCCCGGTGTCAAAGGAATTCCTATGGTTACTCGCGAAGAGTATGATGCACCCAGTAGTAGAAGAAGGAAGAAGAAGGAAGAGGTACAGGAGCTGAACAACGCATTAGAAGAGACTACTTTAGACTCACCTGGAGGAGGAGGAGGTGACGAAGTAGACAAAGAAGAAGATGAAGGAGAAGAAGACAAGAAGAAGCAAGGTGAAGTAACACCGCCTAGGGATACTCTTAATGAAGCTGAGACATCCAAGAAAATAAAGGTTTCCCCCACGATGCAGACTGTACTTACGATGAACGACATAGATTTCATCATCATCGTTGTCTCAGATACCTTAGATGATTATTTACAGTGCAACGAAGCCAAGCAAGAAACCATGTATGACCGGATTGAAGTAGAATTGAAAGGGGTACAACAAACCCTCTACTCTAACCACGCAATATCCACTGCACCACCATCATCTGAAGGGATTGAGTTGGGAGATGAGCCTTCCCAACTACGCATAATAGCAGATGAGACCAAAAATCACCTTCATCATGTCTAGTAGGAAAAAGAGTAGGACACAAAATCCCTGAAGCAAGCACAAGCAGAATCCATAGAGCAACGTTGAGTTGCGCAGCAAGAAAAAGACAACATCCAAGCCAAGTTTGCAGAGGATAGAGCGCAAATCTAGAAGGAGAAAGAATAGTTGCTCGCGAAGAAGATTGGAGTGAAAGAAGCAGTCACTAGAGCACTTCACTCTATGACGGGCCTAGAACAGGTAGAAGAAGACCCGGTAGAGGATCAAGTGGCAAAGCTTGTTGAATCCATTCAGTAGCTCTAACAGAGAGTAGCATAACTATAGTTACAAGGAGTTCGAAGCACTCCACAGGAAGTGCGATACCAAAGAGAAGAAACTACCCAGAGAGCAGTCCAGAGAATCAAGGCATTGGTCTTGGAATGTAAACATCTCAGCAGTGGAAGCACGCAAACTTACGAGCGTCTTGCAAAGGAACCTAAACTAAGGACACTAGATTCATAGCTCCAGAAGTCAAAGAAGCAAGCAACAATAGTGCAGGCACAGTTGAAGCCTTTGTCAGCAATCGAGAGGATGAAAAGGTCCCTGGAACAGTGCATGGTTTAGCAACAGGTTCATACCATATAAAGTAAATTCATGGAAGTGACTCAGTGACTCCAGCCTGTTCAGGAGGAAGCTTACTCACTTTTTGAGGATATTGAAGGACGAGGTGCAAAACTAGAAGAAGTGGTCACCATAGTAGAACAATGCTTGGAAGGACATGTGATGGAGAAAAATATTTAGGATTTTGCTGAGTAGGAGGCTCTAGCGAAGCAACAGGTCAAGGCAACTCGAGATAATCTCAAGGCCTTCGAGCCATAGTTACCCATATCAAAGTGACTCGAGATGAGTCATGGATGAGTGTTGGGGGCCTGTTGGCCCTTGACCACGATTTGGAGAACCTTGATCATGTTTGACCATTTTTGGGACTTTGATACGCTGGTCAAAGGTGGAGTGCAAGGAGAAGCGAAGATCGTGGGATCTTGACCCCTTTTTAGGGAATTTTTGGGTTTATGGTTTATGTAACGGGTATGGGGATGTCATCCCATGGGTTTACCCATGTTTAGGCCATTTTTGTAATGTATAGATAGGAATCTAGGCGATGTAAGTAAAGGCGGTTATGTGGTGGTGTGATATTGTGCTAAGTGCAAGTGATGTAAGTAGTCAGATCTATGTTATCGAGCTAGATCTGTGCATACTGTGTGTTGATAACTTGCAGGGCTGAGTGCAAGTGATTGTAATAAGGCTCTGTTCTTGAACCTAGCTTAGGGAAGGAGGATCTGGCGAGGTACACGCAGATCTCTTGTCCTATGCAGAGCGGGTTCTTAAGATCTATGCATGTAAGGAGATTGACAAAAGAGAATAAAGAAGAATAATATTTGGTGGGTGTAGCCCCTCGCTGGGGTGAACCACGTATATCATGTGTTGTGATTGCTTTTTGCTTATGATTCTTATGTGAATGTTATGATTTATGCTTAATGTTGTGATATGTTTGTTATGTGCATATGATATGGTAGCTTAGTTCTTAGTGATGTGAATGAATGCTAGATCTAATCTATATCTATATTCTCAGTGCGTGGATGTGTTATATCTAGTTGAATACTACGATGTTCTGTAACTAGGGTTTCAAACTACGATGTGAATAAAGGTTAAATACAGATGAATATTACTTGCCAAGTGCTATGTTAAGTGTTGTAATCACATATCTATGTCCCATCTAGGTTACAGACACTTGAGTCCTACAACCACCCCTGCCTCTACCTTGGGTGAGACTTCATCTACTTCGCAGGTGTTTTCAAAAGGGACGGTAGTTAGGGTTTTGTTGGTGCATTGTTGAAGAATTGAACCCTGGGTCTGCCCCTATGCAAACAGGTAACATCCTCCTTATTTACAAATAGGGTTGGTTTTCCCCATGGGGATACAATCAGCATGATGTAACCCTTATCCAACATTTACATTAGTTGTACCTTTAGTTCCACCAACGTTGGTGCACTCATCATGTAGGGTACTCTCGAAGCTGGCACCACTCCAGGCACAAGATCTATTGAAAAGTCAAGATCTCTTTTCGTAGGTAGTTCAGGAACTTCTTCTAGAAACACATCCTTGAATTCCCATAGCACAGGGTGATCTTCAAATTTTACCTCTTTTCTTTTCACTGAGTTAATAACTTGTATAGCATACAAGGGACACCCTTTTATGTTGAACTTATTGAGATACAATGTTGATATTTTTCTTATTGAAATAGGCTTCTTAATGCTTTGAAAAATCCTTGCATTTCCCTCCTTATATTCACATTCCAAAACCTTCTCATAAAAATTTAACCTTGCCTCATGGGAATCTAGCCAATCCATTCCCAAAAGTACATCGTATGAACCTAGGGGTAGGGTATTCAAGGTTTCCCAAGTCTGAAATCCATCCATATCAATTGGACATGCTTCAATCAACTAATCCACTCTCCTCTTTATTCCAATGGCTAACTGAAATAACCATGTTTTTGCATGTTTCTTTCTTTGCAATGAACATGCCTCAACAAATCAGGGTCAAATACAATTGAGGTTAGAACTTAGGTCAGTTAAAATAGAAATAGGTTGTTTGGAAATAATACCTTTCAATTCCACCACAAATTCTTGTTTGTGTCCTTGTCAGTTCTCTATAGCTGCATAAATTCTCGGCATGCTTCTGGCTACAATGTTGATTGTAGTTTCCTCCTGCACAATATAAACCCTTCCATTATCATGTTTTCTATGGGGGAAATCCTTCAATAGGTGCGCATATCCACATCTCTAGCATTGCAAAGGTCCTTTCTTGGGATCTTCAGCTCTTTCTCTTGCTTTCTATGCTAGATTATTCCCACTCTGGGATTGAAAATTCTGTTGATGCACACTTCTTCTTGACTGACCCAACTATGCACCTTTCCTATAATTATTATATGGAAAAGGTTTGAATCCATTCTTTTATAATTCACTCTTTTCCTTCCTCTTCTAGTCCTTTGAAGGCTCTTTCTTATGCTTAGACTGATCACAACAATACTTAGCCTTCTAAATAATATCCTCCAATGTCTTGGGTTTGTCAAACTCAATTCAATCTTGGTAAGACTGTGGCAATCCACTGATAAAATATTGAACTCTTACTTTCTCATCCTTGAGGTAAGGGACATAGCTCAACATCTTCATAAAACATTTTTTGTATGCATCCATAGTAAGTTGAACCAACTAATTCTCATGGAATTCCTTGACTTTATCATCGTAACACTACTTTGATAGGTAAGTATTTCATAATTATTTCTCCAACTATTTCTATGTCAATTTGCTTTCCTTCAATCCCTTGATTTCCTTTAGGTGTTCCTACCAAACAGACTCTTCTCCATTTAGGTTAAATATGGAAATCCTTGCCTTGGTATTTTCAAAATAATTGTGTATCCGAAATTACTTCTAAAAACCAAGTAGCCATGCCTCGACATTTTATCCCTTCTTAATTTCCCCATCCAAGGTAGGCGGATTATCCTTCTTGAATTCTTTAGTCAAAGAACTATGAGAAATGTTCCTCTTATTCTTCTTTGGGACACTTGACTCTATGCCATTACCAGACAACTCTACCAAAGTAATCTTCCTACTAGGTGACTCTGTGGAAACACTTCCACATAATCTGTCTTTCTTGGCATCCCAATGCCTCTTTCTCAAAGAACTCCTTCCTACATCGTTGTGAGCTAATCCATGCTTATGAGCATTCGAAGGGGTTCTCAAACTCTCCTACTACTACAACTATGCATTACTAGGGACTTGTTGTAGATGTTTCTAGATTTCACATAGGCTCTGCAGTAGTGTTGCATTCAACTCTTCCTTTTCAACTTGGGCTCTCATAAGCCTCTCATTGTATTCCATCATACTTCTAATAATATCCATCAAATATAGAGGGGTTTATCTATCCCTTATGC
This sequence comes from Picea mariana, assembly GCA_032191745.1. NCBI lineage: Eukaryota > Viridiplantae > Streptophyta > Pinopsida > Pinales > Pinaceae > Picea > Picea mariana. The sequence continues at coordinate 333,785 of JASDQU010104335.1, read as the reverse complement.
CATTTAATTCCTCATCTTTGAGGTGTGAGGTTTCGTCCATATTATTTTGTAACAATCACCTATGTTTCCTTTAAGTACATCCTACATGTTGAAACAACAACTATTATTAGTAATTTTACTACCATTTTAAATTGTGTATGTTAAACAACATTTAAAATTTTCTAAAATAGGTTTTAAGCGACCTTGGTAACCCATTCAAGACTGGAGTTTTAAATTTGTCTTTGATAACCACTCTGTAGCACACCCAAACCTCTAATTCAAACTTAGGCTTTTGGGATGTTGATTTTTCTTTCTTTCTCCTTCTAGGAATGTTATCAGACTCATCAGTCCTTTGAGTGAAGACTTCTCCTATCATAGTTTAATATTTTAATGACTCTTATTATTCCTTAGATAAATATCTCCCCTTAGATTATTGAAGTCCCTAGGTACCTATAATCCTTAAATTAGATAGTCAAGTTCTTCTTTTTCCATATAAGTGATGATATGGACCTATTTGGACCTAGTCTATTGGAGTACCCCAACCATCCAGGTTGATCTCCCCTATGAAAACACTATCTCGATGGGCCATTTCTTGGAATCTAATGGTCATTGGGCCTATAGTTCCAGCATCTACGATTGCATCAAAGCATCTACCTACCTGATGATTAGCTTTATCCTGAGTACCCATTCCTCTTACCAACATATGGGACTCACAAGAACCTACTGCTGATATTAAATCTCGCCCTCCTACCAATCAACAATTCTCCTTTGTTTTAGGAACCCTTCCTATTCATATTTTCTCCACTTCAAGTTGAAAATCCACTTTGAGGTTCTCACTCTAACCATACACCTCTCTCATGGATAGAAAAATTACCGTTCGTCTAATACAGTGAACTTCGTGGTCTTTCAGGATGAAAATTTATCCCATCATGGTTTTTGGGTTCCTCCTCCTTGGTGTGTCTCTTGCCAGATACAATGGTTGAGATATCACGCGCACAGTCCAAAAGATCTATGATATTCGTACCTCTATCATCAAATCTCTATTATGATACACTTCTCATCACCTCTAATGACCTTGATCTGATGTGCCAACATCCGGATCCAATGATATAGTTCCTCTACATGGTCATTCTCCTATAGATAGACGGTCTCAATCGACTCGAGGATTTCCTCTATGGGATTCAAAAACAACCTTGTCTAACTAGTTTGAAAGTGGCATCATCCAGCCAACAATGCGGATCTTACCAACAAGCCAAATAAATGGTTGCAATACATTCTGAATGGACATAGGTTTTATTCATGGAAAATAGTCATACTTGGGGAATTAGTCATTTTTTAGATTCTACAAGACCGTACAAGATTTATTATGGGTTTGAGGAATATTACTAGACCATTTAAGTCCCAATAAATTGGTCTAAAAGATGTTCTTTCATAACTTTCAAGACTTCCACCTAAACATCAAGATCCTCTCGGGACTCAAGGTCCTCCATTCCTCACAAAACCATGTCGATTATGGAGCACTAGCTCCATCAGGTTCTTAGGGACACAAGTTATCCATACTAGTTTACATTCTTTCCATATATTATCTTACCAAATGGAACCCATAACATATACATACCATTCATTTAGGTATTCAATTCATTGCTTACAAAAAACGTCATTCCCTATTAGTTCAGACATTCAGATACATACAACATTCAAACACAATTAAACAAACCAGGTTGTACACTTATTTGATCAGAGAAATGATAATACCAACTGACTGAGAGAGGATACCTTTCCTCCCAACCTTAGGCCATATTGTAGAGCTTCTTCCTATAGAACACCACCCCCATGCTAAGCCATGATACAACAAGGGGAATGATTTAGTTTGTTTCCAGCTCAAATGATCCAAGAAGCTTCCTCTCCTTCCTCCTTATAAAATAGTTGAAGTTTCCACCTTCCCATTGAGCTCAAGGTCTCTACAGGTTTATCAATTTATTTCTCAACTAGATTTCCTCTACGCAAGGGAGTCCCTTCTATGATAAATAGTCCCTCCGTGACCTCCCCTTACAAGTGTTGGTTTTTGTCCAGTAAACACCAAGTTGTAGCTCATTATTTCTCCAGTCTGGATTTAGGTCTTCTCTGATTCAAGGTGATCAACCTAAAATTGGACAAGTTCCCTATTTTATTCAAGGAAACCTCTTGTTTTATTTTTTTCTTAAATCTATTCTCATCAACTCCTATTTTCTCAACATCTATTCTCTATTATTCTATGCATGTGTGCACACACCTCCTTCAATATTCTTGTTGGATTCTCTTTGTATAGTGGTGTTTTCTATATTTGGTCTCTTCCTCCACCAATCCCCTCAGGACTCTTTTAACTCCATGCAAATGTAACCTACGGCCTGCAGTTCCCATTTTGAATGAGAAAATCCATGGTGTTCTTCTCTCAAGTTATTGAATTGGCCCCTTGCTTCTTCAAAATACCAATCTGTCAATCAGCCATTAAGAACCTCAACCACTTTTCTGAACTTCCATAATTGGTCACAAGGATTCATCCAGATTGGTTACGCTAGAAGGTGTGTGTTTATGTTTAGCAAGAATAATTAATATTGTTAAATAATATTTATTTTTTCTTCATAAAAACAACTCAACTCCACCTTACCCAACCACTTAATTAGTGTCTTCTTCATCAATTCCCACTTGTATATCATGGTCATTACTTTTCAAGTTTGTTCCCTCTTGGTCAATGGTTTTGGTGTTTTCATTAAATAAAACATAATTACATGTTTCATAGGTATATTTACATGAATTCATAGCATAATTATGTTCTTGGGGGGAAGTAGGGTATTACAAAAAGTAGGTTTTTTGTTCTAGGAAAAAATGACCTATTGTGCCTCCTTGGTGCATTTAGTTGCTTCCAACCAAGTTTTGGGGTGAACCATGAGGACCTAGGCTCATATTTCATCCTTGAGGCCACTGATAAAGAACTCCCAAAAGAAGGCATCAATCATACCCTCCATTCGAAAATCCAAGTGCTCAAAGAAAGTGATAAAATATTCCATTGTTCCTGGTTGTTTCAACTTGGTCAAACATCCTAAATGGTGGGTGTCTATGTCAAAGAATTCAACAACAAACTGTGTCCAAGAAACATACCATTGGCATACATTTCTAAACCATTTCAACCATCTCCATCATTCCTAATCCAAATACAAAACAATATAATGAATCTTGGTCAATTCATCAATAATTCCATGTAGGGTAAAATAGTGTTCCATCTGAGTGACCTAGGCAGTTGAATCCAAGCCATCAAATTTGTTCATCTCAACCCTAGGAAAATGGGGTTCATGATTGGAATGAAAGTTTAGAGGATTATAAGAGTAATCAACTTCGACTTGGGGATTTGGGCCAGAGGAGGAAGGACCCTCGGAGCATAATTGTTGTAAAGCCGATGTGAGTTTTGCTATTTGGCTAGTGAGATGGCCTTTCATGTGGTCCATTTTGGCATGAATGGAAATAATGTCATTATTCATTTTTTGGTTGGTTTCTTCTTGGTGACTGGGGGCCATTAGGAGATGATGAGTGGGTCCACTGAAAAAAAAAAGGAAGATAAGTGATATATACCACTACGATCAAGAAAATGGGAGGAAACTAATGGAATAAGTGGGAAATAATGGTGTCTGGAAGGGTATGGGTCCATCAAAAAAAAAAGGCTAAAAATGACAGGTATCACAATGATCAGGATGAAAAGGGGAATCCAATAGGACAAGTCTCAAATAAGGGTGTAGGCGGTACCTAGATAAAAAAAAATTTACTCCTGTGGAGTTATACTCCGACTTGAATAATATTTGTTTAGAAATTATCAGAAGAACCACAGTGTTTTTGATAGCTTGTCGACGTTTTGGATCCACAACAGGATCCATCTTCAGGACAAAAAAGCCTATCAAAAAAGATGGTTAAAGTTAAGTTAGGTTTAATTTGTAAAAATGGTAATAATAAATTTATTATTAATGTATGTCATAAGGATTTTAACAAGGTATGTTGGTATAAATTAGTGTTAATTTGTGAAATGGTAATAATACTAAGTTCTAAGTGCAGCCCTAGGATTCAATAAGTTTTTATGATAGTTAGGTTGGTTTTAATAATCAAGTTATGTTAAGGTTCAGAAAAAGTAAAGGTGTAAGTTCTAGAGTCTTGAGGATAAGGCTAATAATGTTTTCTTTCCCGAATGAGCGGGATCCAACTTTCACTAATCTCTAGGCCATTGTCTCTATTTAGGTTATCGGGATTTTTTATGATTTCGATTGCCCTCTAATTCATATTTTAAGGAGATGGTCTTCTTTAGCTAAGATTTTGGTGTCTTCAAGGCGTATATGATTCTTAGTTGTGAGAGAGTGTTCGGCTAGTGCTGAGGTGCAAGTTTGTTCATTATTGATGTCAACACTATTCTCTTTAATCCTGGTGTTAAAAGAGCAGTCTGTTTCTCCAATGTAGCATTTGCCACAAGAACATTCTATTCTGTATACTCCTTTAGAATTATGTTGGTCAAGCTTGTCCTTAACAGATCTCATTTTCTGTTTGATGGTATTAAGTGGTCTGAATGAGGTCTTAATCTCCTTCTTGTTTAGGATTTTTGCAATTTTATCAGTGACTCCTTGGATGTAAGGGAGGTAGGCAGTGAGGCTCGAGGTTTGGTTGTTTCTCTGTTGAGGTTTGTTATTTTCTTTTTCTTTTTCTAGGGCTTTCTTTATTGCGTTCTCAATCTCTTTTTCTTTGTAACCTATGTTTTTGAAGACTTTTTGAAGGTGATTTTTCTCTTGTTCTAGATGTTCTTTATCAGAAATCCTTATGGCTCTTATGGATAAGGTGTTAAGAATTCCTAATTTTTGGTTGGGGTAATGATGGGAACTGGCGTGAAGGTAGTTTTTGGTGTGGGTCATTTTTTGTCCTGAAGATGGATCTTGTTGTGGATCCCAAACGTCGACAATCTATCAAAAAAACTATGGTTCTTCTGACAATTTCTAAAAAAATCTCTCACCACAGAAATCTAAATGATTGAATAATATTGCAGTATCGAAATTCCCAAATCCTTAATAGAAAAAATGTGTAGTGATTTCATAACTAGAATGCAGGAGGAAATTTTGCATGACCAAAATATTCTTTTTGTTCCTTGTCTAGTATGTTTCCCCTCAGTTAGGTTTTGCAGGGTACCTATGGACAAGGGTTTACCCTATGTTATAGCTCTCTGATATATGTGCAAGGTCGACTAGTAGTAATTGGCCCAATATCTCATGGAAACAACTAAGGAGGCTTGATTCTACCCTTAGCTGTACTACTTGAATACCCAAGTAGTCAAGAGTATCTTCCCAAGTGTTGTTCTCGATGGCACTATAATAGTCAGGTGGTTGATCAATTGATCTATGGATAGTTTCAGGAGACCTTGGGTACTCCCAATATACATGTCAGTATGTGGGAGTGATGGTCATGTACATATTATGTCTAATGTGGTACTACTCCAGGGGTACTAGTAGGGGTTACATCGGTTTCCAAAAAGGGTAAAACTTTGGTTTCCAAGCGACCCCGTAAAACTGTCTTTATCACCTGTGTGTAGTATTCCCCACCATAGTTTTACCCATTGAATGATATATCTTTGTTAATCTCTAAATAGTGGCTCATTACCGCTTAATTAGGGCATATTAAATTAGTAATGTTATTTTATTTATGTCAAATTGAGTCCATTAGTTTTAATTGTACCTCCTAGTCTCCTATATATACCAAGGATACATTTTCATTTGGAATCATCTTGTATCTGGACATTTATGTGGGGTATAAGGAGGTTTCCCCCCCAAAGAGACTTATTACCTGAAATTATCTCTTTTTCAAGGCGTTGAGTACTTATTCTTAGGTTTTTCTATGCTATATTGATATTTGGTTCTTAACATATCGTACGAGAGCTCAAGGTCTTGGGGTTACGCTTCTACATATGAGACACCTTGGAATTTTCGCTATATCATTTTTTCTATGATGTTTCAAAAGGAACCCTTTTGAAGATATTTAGTAGACAGATCAAGGTAAGTTGGGAAATTTCATCTCCTGAGGCCTTATACTTTAGGAGATATGGCTTGTGTAAGATAGGGTTCTGGAATCATCCAGAATTGATTCATCACAGAATTTTCGCTATAACAACTTTTGTGTAACGTTTTAGACCCTGAAATCTGGAGAATATTCACATAAATTATTAATTTATCTGTGATAAAAATTTTAGCTTCTGGGTCATCTTACATTTGTAGATACACCCTATGGAAGATAGGGTATTTGACTAGTCTCAAGAAGGTGTTCCGGGTAAAACAATCATAAATTCTTCCTAGAGTATCCAATTTGAGTGAGACTAGTTGCATTGGATAATGGACAATCTTTAGTATTTCTAGTACAAGTTTCATAATTTTATACCAATTATTTTGTGTGGGGCATGCTATACAAGTGATATCTCCCGGAAAGGACAAAAATAAGMAAGCTATGGGGAAGTTACCATAAATTCTACTTGGCACATCCAATTTTGATCAGACCTGTGGAATTTCACAGAAGAAATATCAAAGAACTACAAAAAAGAAAATTTCATACCCAGAAGGGATGAAATTTTCGAGATACAATAAAAGAAAGATTGTCTAGYAGAACCACCTCAAAATCAAGGTTTAAAGTGATACTTTGCCAACATGCCACCAAAAAAGGGAACTTCTACACCAAATAAGCCTCCATATAGTCCTACTTGGACTCTTGATGAAGGTGAAGAAATGTGTAGGAACATAAATGATTTACAAAAGAAGATGGTAAAAAAATATGAACTACAAGAGATGATGCATTCAACGGAAGCTAAGTTGGAGGCAATAAATACCAAGATGGATGGTTTAAAAGGGGATATCATGGAAGGATTGAAAAATTTCCTAATAGAGAGGACACCTGAAAGTGAAAATGTATCCCATGAAATTCATAATGAGGACACAAGGAATATGAATCAAGAATGGATAAACTCTAACTTTGGGTTGAATACCAACCACTTTCCTAAGATAGATATGAGGAAGTTTGATGGCAAGGACCCAATATCATGGATACTTCAGATGGAGCAATTCTTTGACCTACATAATGTTCCACACACACAAAATCTACAAATCGCTTCTTTATATTTATAACCCAATCAATTTGTGTGGTGTTGATGGCTTTGTTCTCGCAAATCACTCGTCGCTTGGACAATTTTCATGGAAGAAATGATATCACACTATGAGGATACAAGGAGCAATACCTCCTTTATCCAATTGATAAATCTCAAGCAAAAGGGTTCAGTTACAAAGCACATTGAGAACTTCCAAAGATTGAATATAAAGGTAACAGATATTCCATATGAGCACTTGATTGATGTATTCATAGCAACTTTAAGTGATAACATTCAACATGAGGTTCTTCTTTGGGAACCCAAATCATTGGAAAATGCATTTAGGGTGGAAAGAAATTTTGAAAGTAAAACTATGGCTATGGCTACTAGAAGGACCACTCCTAACATCTATCAAGAGAATAATGTTCCTTCTTCTAAAACACCTCAACCTACCAGGTTGACACCTCAACAATTGGAGGAAAGAAAAGAAAACGGTTTATGCTTTAATTGTGACAACAAGTACAGTAAGGGACATAAGTGTGGTGACAAGAAATTATTATGCATATAATGTGAAGAGGAAGAAGAACAAGAACAAGAAAAGGAACCATCTCAAGATGAAAATGTAGATGTGATTTCTTCTGAAGAGTTGACTCCCACGATATCGTGTAATGCATTGGCTGGAATTAGCACTCCTAAAACCCTTAAGATAGAAGGATATATCAAAAATAAAAAGGCAATAGTCCTAATTGATTCTGGTAGTACTCATAATTTCATTCACTATAAATTAGCCAAAGCTCTCAATTGCTTTGTATATCCAGCACCAGAGTTTCAAGTAATGATTGCAGATGGAGGAACTATCAATTGCTCAGGAAAATGAAATAAGATCAATATTAATATGGGGGAATATGTAATGAATAGTCAAATGATTTCTATACCCAGGGGTGGTGTTGATGTGGTACTAGGAATCCATTGGTTACAATCATTAAGAACAATGGATTTTAATTTTCAATAACTTTTCATGAAATTTTCATTGGAAGGAAAATAAATTGAGTTAAGAGGTATCACAGGGAAACTTAGTAAGGTGATAAGCTCCAATGGCATCACAAAATTATTGAAAAAGGGGCATCAAGGTGTATTTGCACAACTATACTAACTAAATGTTAAAACATCTAAGCCATATATTCCCCTAGATCTCCAAGGGGTCATTGATAAGCATTCCAAAGTATTTGAAGATATTTCCAAAGGTCTTCCACCCACTTGAAATCATGATCATGATATTCACCTAATTCCTGGGAGTGTTCCTCCTAACATCAGACCATACAGATACTCTTATGCCCAGAAGAGTGAAATTGAGCGCATGGTTGAATAAATGTTAGAGGTTGGCATTATTAGACCTAGCCAAAGTTCGTACTCTACACCAGTAGTAATGGTATTCAATAAAGATGGCTCATGGCGTATGTGTCTGTTAGGATCGAGAAATGTCCCTTTTTCATTACATCTTTTTTCTATTCAACCTTATCATCTCTAATTTAATGCCTACTAAGACCTTTATCTTCCAAGGTATGAATCATTTATCTTGCTTTTATATTTTCATTTACTTAGCATGTTTGATTGGTAACGTTCACATGTTTTACCCATAAAATGATTCAACTAATGACTGAAATGTATAGAACAACCAAGTCTTGAAGAATGGTCGTTGATGATACACCATTTGTTATAGCTATGCGCCAATCTTGGAAGCTGTTACAAGCAATGCACCAATCCTAGAAGGTGTTACACGACTACTGCAACAGGTGCCACCGATTCTATTGTTACAGGACTGTTGCAACAAATGCCATAGATCCTGAAAGCTGTTACACCTATTGTTACATGTTTTAACTTACAAGATTAGTTCTATATCTTGTATTAATGATATCATACAAACAACTTGAGAATCAGGGATTCTCAAGGTTGTTCTGATTTTGTTTTAACTGGATGACTCTGACTTTAAATAGTAGATATTTTGTAATCAGTGGGACGGATTGGTTACTGTGAGAAAGTGAAGTAAAGTAAAGCTTATTGTACATGAACATTCTTGCAAATCAATAAAAGAGTGGATTGAATTTATTTAGCAGACTGTAGCCTATTTATTTGAGAGGATTCAGTGAGAAGGAAATGGCCCACCTTCCTCACAGATTCCCCTCTATTTTGAATTCCAAAATAGTTGTTTTAATGTGAATGATTTATCTGTTAAACAATTCTAGAATAGAGTTGTTGTTACAGTCTAGTTCCTTCCTGTTAGATGCGCATAAATCTGTCTCATGAGAATTAAAAGTCAATTGTTGAAAACTGTTGGAGAACTGCTTTCCCTTTTTCTACATTAGATTAAAATCTTGTTTCTAAGTAAAAGAAAATAAAAGTGTGAGTTACTTTCTTGCAGTAAGTAGATTTCTTTCTGCAATTAGTAAAGAACTTCTTCCTACAAAAGAAAAATAGAAAGTTAGATTTGAGTAGGTAATCCAAGATTCTTATACACTCATCAGTTTAGATTTCAACTATGATTTCAATTTTGTAGAACTCTAGTTGTATCAGCATAATTGTGTTAGTGATATTTTTTTTTTCTTTTTAAACTTCCCTACTACAATTAGATTAGTGTTTCTTTCATAATCTATCATAGACTGTGCACAATTTGAAACAACAGACTTTCCTGGGTTGACAATTTATATTGAACACCTTAATTTTCTATTCCTTTAGACAATCAAAGTACCCAACATTTTGGCATCATTGCTGGGGAAGATAATTATAGATTTTTGTAAGCACATTAGTTTTCTTTCTAAGGAATGATTAGTCTACATGAATCGAAGAACGCGAGGATGTATCCCCCAAAATACTAACCCTACAAGTACCAGAGGACGTGGAGGAAGAAATAGTACACTGGGAAGGCAAAGCTTTGTTGATGAGATTATAGCCAGAGAATATTCTTCTTCAGGATCTATTTTTCACCCTGCAAATCCTCCAAGAAGACATAATCCTCAGTCATCAAAACTACCCCTTCTTGAAACATCGTTTTCATCAAGGGATGGAGCTGAAGCTGAAGTCGAAGTTGAAGATTTCTCACCAACAAATCAGCAAGCAACACTAGAGAACATTGAACATCAAGGAAGTATAGCTCGAAACAGGGAAAATCCAGAAGAAGCGGTTTATCAGATCAACGGTTGGATAGTCACTAAAGAAGAGTGGGACACCTTTTGTATTGAGTGGAGAGAAAGAGAACATATGTAAAACCAAGGGGATAATGAAAAAGAGTTCCACCAAGATAACCCACAAAACAACGAAGATCAGGTAAATAATGAAAATACTGTCTCTACCCTGGTTTTTCCTATTTCTGATATTCCCACATGAGGGATGACTTCTATAAAAAACATACCTCTCTCAGCTCTGCCAAATTTTCATGGATTGAATATTGAGGATCTGAATGAGTTTCTATTTGAATTTGACATTTTGTGTAGAAGCTATGACTACACTACCACTTCACAAAAGCTTAAACTGTTTCCAGCCACATTGAAGGGTAATGCGTTAAGATGGTTTATGAGCCTTGGAGGAGAGAACATTTCAACATGGGTACAAATGAGGCAGATTTTCCTGAACAAGTACCAAGACTACTGTTGAACAAGAGAACGAAGAGAGGAATTGTTCAAGTTGTCTCACAAGGAGCATGAGACCCTTGAATATTTTGTGGAACGACTCCAGTATAATCTACAAAGGTCTGTACATCCGGATGTGAGTAAGGACATTCTAAAAACTATTTTTCTAAAAGGAGTTAGAGAAGATTGTTTAGATATGTTGAATATGCTTGGAAAGGGAGCTATATCTAAGGAATCATATGAGGACATTGTATACCTTTGTAAAATATGTTCTCGAGGATCTACAAAGAATAGGTCAGCTACCAAGGATACCACTTTTTCAAGGGTACAAAAATCAGCCAATGGAGCAAAACAAGAGAAGAAATAGGTAATCTGTTAGAAATTTTCAAAACAAAGATGATTAACTCTTTTGCTTCACAAATGGACACTTTGCAGGTCAAGCAGAAACAAGCAAAATTAGAGCAAGCATTGTGCATTTTCTGTCTGAAAAGAAGAAAGAAACATCCACCAAGGGAGTGCCCGCTGAACAGTATCCAGTTATGTCTTATTTGTGAATTAGATCATGCAACTGACCAATGTCCCTCTCTACCAGGAGTGAAAGCATCAATAAAGGAAACTAATGAGGAAGTAGAGGTTGTCTATCTAATAACACAAAGGAGACAATGGAAGCCAAGAAGTCAAGGCATGAACTCTCAATTCTCTCCTGGAGCACTTAATTATTGGAACAATAAGCCACTATATGGCCATACGAATGCCCCCCCTCCACATCAGATTCCACCCCCTTATCAAGAACCCAATGCATGGTTACCTATGCCCCATCAACAAAATCATCATGGAAAATGGAACCCATAATGGAGAGGCCCTCAACAACATCTCAGTTATCAAAACCATCACCAACCGAACCCTTATCAACAACAGTTCCAACCCCAGTACCAGCAGCAACAGCTGTAGTTACCTCCCAATGCCCAACATTTTGGTGTTGTTTCCCCACCGAACAATCCTCCTTTATGACCTCAGATGTCTGTGCAACCTAACTCAAATCCAAATAATAAGGTCGTTCAGAACATAGATATGCACAATGTGCCAGTCCCAAGATTTAGTATAAGTTTTCCAAACTATGTATAATGTTCCATGTATTCTTTGTATTACAGTCTTAGTACGAACAACCCATTGAAAATGATTAAACAGGAATAACCTGAGGATTTCTTCATCGTTGGGTCCTTGGAAGTTGATATCTCTGACAAAATGAAGGGGAGAGAATAAAGATAGGATGTTGGGATCAGCTTCTTCCTTGTTGACGCCAAAATCTTTCCACCAAGTAGAGAGCCAAGGGAAAATAGTTCCTCTGGTAAAAGTATTCACACAGCCAAATTTTAATAAAAACTGGACATCTTCATGATATAAGAATTTCCACCAGAGACTTTGATAGTCTGGATAATTGTAAGAGGATTCTGGAAAAATAACTTCACTATTACTGTCAGGCCAATGAATAATTGATCTAGGTCGATTTAGACAGTAATATTGTTGGTGATTATTTTCAGACTCGCTGTTCCAGATGAGGTCTATATCATGAAATATTCCTGTGAGTGCCTGACTAGCTTCTATAGCTCTTCTACTATCTTGCCTTATGATTGGAGCTATAAGATTTGAATATCCTTGTCTCCTTACTTCTGGTACCAAAACAGAATATAATATTTGAGTAGTTGGGGCTATAATTCTGGTGCTTCTCAAACCCCATCTTGGAACCCAGTTCTGACAATATTCTGCCCAAGGCATTCTGTCTGGAATATTTTCTATATGTTCTAATTCTCCTCTTAATTGGACAGAAATTATCAAACTTTGATGAATGATTTGCAGGTGTTCCCTGCTCAAGAAGTCTGCAAGGGAATTTGAACTACCTTTAATATGTTCAATATCAAAATCAAAATTGCTGAACAGGGCTTGCCATCTGGCAAACTTGTGATCTCCTGAATTCCTTAAATCTTTATTCAAAACCTTGTTCATGGCAGCTGCATCTGTTCTCAGTAAAAACCTTTTATAAATTAAATATATTTCAAAATTATGGACAGCATTTAGAGCAGCTTTAATCTCCTTCTCAAGTGTGGAATAGTTTAACTCAGAGGCTTGCCAAAGACTAGAGGCAAACTGTATGACTTCTTCTTTCGTCTGCTTGTTTATCTATTTTAGAACAACTCCCCATCCTATGTTGCTAGCATCTGTCTCAACAATTTTTTTCAGGCTATCATCTGAGACATGTAATATAGGAAGATGTTTGACCTTAGCTTTGATATTTTTGACTGCCTGGGTATGTGCTTCAGTCCAGGAAGGTGGATTCTTTTTCAGTCTTTCATTTAACAGTCTTCTATCTTTGGCACAATCTTTATAGAAATGACTGACATAGTTCAGGCTGCCTAAAAACCTTTGCAACTGAGTTTTATCAATGATTTTGTCAGGAAATTTATCTGCAAATTCAATTGCATGAGTCTGTAGGGTAATTTGCCCATCAACAATAATATGACCTAAAAATTTGATTTTGGTCTGAAAAAGCTCCATTTTCTTTTTGGATAGGACCAAACCAGCTTGTTTGATTACTTGTATCAGAATGCGGAGATTCTTGAAATGTTGTTCGATAGAAGAAGAGAATACTAATATGTCATCTATATATACAATTAACCAGTCAAAATATGGTTTGAGAGTCTCATCCATGACTCTTTGGAATTTTGAAGTGGCATGTTTGAGGCCAAAAGGCATGACATTCCATTCATAATGCCTTGCTGGAACATTAAAGGTTTTTTTAAACTTATCCTTTTCATTTATGGCAACTTGCCAAAATCCTAACTTAAGGTCAAACTTTGAAAAGATGTTTGCTCCTGCTATTCTGGTAACCAAGTTGCTCTTATTCGGTATTGGATAAGTATCATCAGCAAGAACCTTATTTAGAGGCTTATAATTTACAACCAATCTAGGGACGCCTCTAATTTGCTCAGAATGTTTGTTTACATAAAACCCATAGCAGTTCCAAGGACTTGTAGATTTTCTGATTAATCCTTTCTTTAGAAGATTCTCGATCTCTTGACTACAGAGCTTCTGGTATTCAGCATTCATGGGAATTGCCCTGCTTTTGCATGGAGTTCCTAAATAGTCCTCTTTATAGGGAAGATGAACTACATGTTTTTTCTTCTTCCAAAAGGCTATGGGATCCTCAGAACAAACAGTTTCAACAAATAAATTTTTTAGCGCTGAAATTCTAGAAACAAGTTTAGGGGTTTCAACTTGTTTTTGTATGTTGAGAAAGAGCTGCTTTTGTTGTAAAGACTCTATGGTCTTAGTCCTGAGAAGATTAATTTCAACAGAATTGATATGTTGAGGAGTAGATATAAAAGGAAGCTTTATCACTTTTCCCTCTGGAAGGGTAATAAAATATCCATTTTGCTCTGAATGTATTTTTGTAGATCCATGAGGGGATACGGCCGCAAGAAAGGGAGTGCCTAAGACACATGCAACTGGGATTTCTGCAAGGAAAAATCTCATCTTGAGGCAGAAAAGCTGAAAGCACAAGATAGCTTCAGGGATATAAAAGGAAATAGTATTTAGGACATTTCCCAGACCAGTCACTTGCAAATCTGTTTTTTCCCATAGGGAGACTGGAATAACATGCTTGTTTAATAAGTTCAAGTCTGAGCTAGTATCAATCAATGTCTTCAGCCGAAAATGTAAATCTTGTATCTTGATTTCTAGCAAGACATGATATTGCTGGTGCTGAATTTGGCTCTTGAGTTGAATCCTGTCATCTTCAGTTTTGTCTTCTTTCTGTTTCAGCTTTTTGATCTTATTTATTTCTCTATTTAGTTCTGAAATAGAGATTACAGACACAGGACAAGCGACTAAAGTAGATTTTCTCGGAGCTAAAGAAGGCTTAGGTAATGTTGGAGTGGAATACCATTCATAAAAGGAGATGAACCTTCTTTGTTTGTCCATAAACTGTTTCCATTTATCTGCCAGTCTGATTTTTTATTTATTTGACACCTTTTTGGCAAACTCAATAGTTGCAGGGTAAGTATATAGATCCCAATTTAATAATTCTTTCATCCAAGTTTCTTTGACCAGGTGTTTTGGACATCCCTTAGCCAGAGAGAGGAACTTCTTAATTTCTGGAGTGGAGGGTCTCCTCATTCCTTTTGGAATAAAAGCCTTTTTCCTATCTTCAACTTGCAGGGAAAGGTTATCAAAAAGACAGAGCACATGAGAATCATGAGGGAATGGGATGTCTGAACATTGAGGATGAGGACAAGAATCTTTAGCAGTTGAGACTGGAGGAGGGACATTGGTCCTTGGATTATGATTTTCATGTTTAAAAGTATAATTTCTGTGGGTTGCTATAGTAGACAGAGAAGAAAGACTGACAAGTTCATCGCAGTCAGGACATATTACAGAAAAAGGGACCTCACCAATTTGTCCTGCTAAGTTTTGTAAGGAAGTATGTACACAAAAAGTAGGAATAGGTGGAGGAGATTTGGATGGCTTTGGCCATGAATTGCTTGGGGCAAGTTGTTTTTGTGGAAAAGATAAAACTGCGGATTCATCTTTTTCACAGATCTGAGCAGAAGTGATGGCTCTAGGGATTGGAATCTTAGGGGTMTCAATCACCCAATCTGTGGGAAATGATMAATCTTCCCATCTGATAATACTATGTTCAAATTTCTGGTTTAGGCCATCAGTGATAACTAAAGTGCTTGCTTGAGAATCTTTACTGGGGGTGTGTAGTACTRCARGGAACATGGTATTTGTATGGMGGAAACAACCACGGATTTGGATAGCAATATTAGTCCTTTTGGCCTTCATTCTGAATCCTGTGRTTTTAATCTGGAGTTTTAAAATGTCTCCAATGGTCTCATCATTTGCATAAATAGAAAAATTAGGATAACAGTCAAAATAGACTGGTCCATTTGAGAGGGGTGCTACAATCCCGCCAATGATAGAATCAGTAAACCTTTCATGTGTCAAGTCTCTAATGGTACATAGAACATAGGCATTGATGCCTTTATGAACCAAAGCATTGATCCCAATGCGGATACAACCAAAGTGAATGAATTTAGTTCCATGTTTCTTAGCTTCTTTCTGTATTTATTTAGGATCAAGCAGAGATATAGTCTGCATCTCACTATTGTTTTGTTGAATAGTGCTGACTTTTTCTTTCACAAAAACTCTAGTGATAGCTTTAAGATGGAAGCCATTCATATCTTTGTAGACTTGACTAGGTGAAATTGCCGGAAGTTTCCAAGTGGCTTGAGGATTTGATTCTTCTATTTCTATATCAACTTGATTTATACTTTGAGACCGAGAAAGGGAGAACATTGACTCTAGACCATTTTCAGGGTTATTTCCTGATGTACTACATTCTTTAGCATTTTTAATATCTCGGAAAGACACAGATCTAGACTCCATTTTAAATGTTTTTATCTTTACACAGAAAGGGAGGGCTTTGAGTATTACTACCTTGACAAAGAAAGGGTTCACATGGGCTGCTGGCCTTATTCCCAGGTAAAGACTAAAAATGACACAACAGACAAAAGACAGAAAACACGCGAATAGTTATAACAGATCGATAGAGGCTGTTAAGATCAGGGAGAATAGTCGAGCCAATAATTGAAGATGCTCCATATTCAGAATCAGACAAGGAATCATGGGAAATACTGTCTGGTGATACAGAAGAAATTGAAAAACCTATTATAGAGTCAACAGACCCACCATTCCATGAAAGACTGACAATTACCAAACCTTTGGAATTACCATCTTTCAATCTCTTAGGAGAATTTCAAAATCTGCACATTAATATTCCACTATTGTAAACGATAAGAGATGTCCCTATATATGCCAAGATTGTAAGAGATCTATGTATAAAAAGACCTGGACAAAAACCTAGGGACCCCCTCATAGTGCATGTAGTGGGGGATTTTTCTAAAATAATGTGAGGCAAAATCCCACCTATTAAATATGGCAACCCAGGAAACCCTACAGTCACTGTCAAAATTGGACAGACATCTATTCCCCATGTGCTAGTCGACTTAGGGGCGGAAATTAACATCATGCCAATAGAATTTACACAATTGCTACAACTCAAAACACAAGTCTGACCTACTCCTATTGTTATAGAATTAGCTAATCGTTCTACCATCAGACCAGAAGGAGTAATTTATGATTTAGTCATTTCAGTGGATTCATGGGATTATCCTACTGATTTTGTCGTTTTGCAACCCAAAACCCGTTTAGGGGGGCACCCTCTAATTCTGGGAAGACCATGGTTAGCTACAGTTGATGCATTCATTGGCTGTAGATCTGATTCCATGACCATCTATGATGGCTATGACACAAAAAAACTGACCTTGTATCCTCATGCTACACCCAGTTCAGAACCTGAAAATTCTTAATGGATGGATACTGAGGATGGAAGTGCTCTGCCTATGCTAACCATAGGAAAAGCCCTGAGTTTCAAAGACGAGGCATAGGATGAATTAATCAACTACTTTATCTATGATTCCCCTACTGTTACATGGAACACACACCATCAATTGATTAGAGTCTTGGACCCCATCGCCCAGGGAGAGATGAGCTCAGAAATGTTCTCAGAAACCACTAAAAATCAAAATGATTCAGCTGTAACACCAATCGCTGTAACAACAAACATTGTAAGAGTAGATGATGAAACAACTGAATTATTTCCTAAAGTCATTTCTAAGAGCATCGCTGCAGAAATTGAACCTAGAAAAACCTTGAACATCAATCTCGATCTATCCACTGCTGAAACTCGCCGATTAATGACATTACTGATTGAACATAAAGAAGCATTCGCCTGGGATTACATGGATATGAAAGGCATTTCCTCTAAACTATGCACCACAATATATATATTAGAGAATAATGTCGACCCATTTTCCAACCCCAAAGGAGGATGAACTCAAACCTTAAAGAAATTGTTAAGTAGGAACTCCAGAAACTTCTCAATACTGATTTCATTTACCCTATATCAGACAGTGAGTGGGTCTCACCGTTGGTTATTGTTCCTAAAAAGAATGGAAAATGGAGAGTGTGTGTGGACTATAGAGCCTTGAATAAGGCCACGTAGAAGGATCATTTCCCTCTGCCATTTATTGATCAGGTTCTAGACAACCTAGCTAGGAAGACATTTTTCTTTTTCTTAGATGGATTCAGTGGCTATAACCAAATAACAATTACTCCACAGGACCAAGATAAGACCACCTTTACCAGCGCTTGGGGTACATTTTCCTACAAGGTTCTCCCATTTGGCTTGTGTAATGCACCAGCCACTTTCCAGAGAGCTGTAATTGGTATTTTTTCTGATATGGTGAATGACTGTATGGAGATATTCATGGATGAATTTACACCTTATGGCATTGATTTCGATGAAGCTTTGACTAATCTAGAAAAAGTGCTCAAAATATGTATACAGTATCATATTTCTTTAAGTACAGAAAAGTGCCATATGATGATGAGCGAGGGTGTAGTGCCAGGACACTTCATTTCTTATAAAGGAATTTAGGTAGACCCAGCCAAAATCCAGGTGATTTTGGACATTCCAACTCCGTCAACTCAGAAAGAGGTAAGAAGTTTTCTAAGGCATGCTGGATATTACAGGAGATTCATTAAAAAGAATTCCAAACTTCATTCCCCCTTGTTTTTTATATTAAAAAAATATGTTGACTTTCGTTGGACTGAAAACTGTGAATTGTCTTTTACAGATCTGAAAGAGAAATTGTCCACAACTCCCATTTTGAGAGGGCCCAATTGGGCTCTGTCATTTCACATTTCTTCAGATGCCTTAGATACTGCAATTGGTGCAGTACTAGGGAAACATGAAGACAAAGAGCCCTATGCTATCTACTATATCAACAAGAACATGGCTCCTGTTGAATTAAATTATACAGTTACTATTGAAAGAGAATTCTTAGGAAGTAGTTTATGCAATCAATAAATTCAGGCATTATGTCACTAGTTATCATACTTTTATTCATACTGATCATATAGAAATTAAATATCTGATGAATAAACCTATTACTAATGCCCGAGTAACAAGATGGTTGTTACTACTACAAGAATTTGACATCACTATAGTAGATAGACCAGGAAAAGAAAATGTGGTTGCTGATTTTCTCTCAAGATTACATATAAATGATGATAATTTACCTGTTGATTATTCCTTTCCAAATGAACATTTGTTTACAGTATTTTCTCACTCACCTTGGTATGCAGACATTGCTAATTATTTGGTTGCAGGGAAGGTACCTCCCCATATATCTCCTCGATAAAGAAGGAAGATTATTCAAAAAAGTTCTCGGTATAGTTGGATAGGAGGATACCTTTTATACACAGGCTTGGATCAGGAAATCAGGAGATGTGTAAGGGATGATGAAGTGTATGATCTGTTGAAAGCTTTCCATGATGGACCTTGTGGGGGTCATTTTTTTGATAAAAGGATCGGGCATAAAATTTTAAGGATGGACTATTTTTGGCCCACCATATTTCAAGATGACAAGAAATATGTTCAAACTTGTGACAGATGCCAACGAATGGGTCAGCCAAATCATAGGGATAAGATTCCTCTCCAGCCTCAGGTAGTGTTAGAGCCTTTTGAGAGATGGGCCATGGATTTCATAGGGCCCATTAACCCACCTTCTAATCAGAAATTCTATATGTTGGTCTTTACATATTACATGACCAAGTGCGTTGAGGCAAAAGCACTCATTAGGGCCTCAAAAGAATCTGTCTTAGCATTCTTGTTTGAAGATATCTTTGTTAGGTTTGGAGTTCTCAGAGAATTAGTAACTGATGGAGGACCCCCTTTCACATCACATAAGCTTGAAGCCCTACTCAGTAAATATCATGTTTTACATAGAATAGCTTCTCCATGTCATCCACAAGGAAATGGCCAGGTGGAAAGCACTAACAAAGTTATCGAATCCATTCTTACTAAAACGGTGAGAGAACGTCGTCGGGATTGGAAAAACAGATTGCATGAAGCTCTATGGGCTTACCGAACTACTTGGAGAAACACAACTAGTTTTTCTCTTTATGAGCTGGTGTATGGAAAAAGCCATGTTTTTCCCATTGAATTCGAAATCAAAACCTTAAGAACTACATCAACAGTCAACCTTGACTTGACTATGGAACAGAAGGACAGATTGCAATAGCTCAATGAGCTTGATGAAAAACATTTGGACACTATTCATCAAACCTCGGTGATTCAACAACAGAGAAAAAAATGGCATGGCCAAGTCATCAAGAAGAAATTATTCCAAAAAGGAGATTGGGCTATGTTGTATGATTTGTGATTTAAAGAATTTCAGGGTAAGTTGCGTACACGATGGCTAGGACCTTATAAGGTAAACACTATTTTTCCCAACGGGACAGTCAGGTTGATCACTATCGATGGATCCAATACACAGTTACATGCAAATGGTCATCGCTTGCACCTGTATCAGCATCCATTGTCCAAGGCAGAATTCAAATCTAGATGTACAGCCGATACAGGTTATCAATTCTTAAAAGGAAAGGAGCTTT
>JASDQU010104335.1:298500-313245 GCA_032191745.1 Picea mariana | reverse complement strand
TGGAAGTTGAAAAACTTCCTAAAAAATAAGTGATGCAGCGTTCGACTGATTTCCATGTTGTTACACCCTTTTCCGATAAATTGGTCGATTTTCCTTCTATTACACCCATTTCTGATAAATTGATCGATTTTCCTGCTGTTACACCCATTTCTGATAAATTGGTTGATTTCCATGTTGTTACACCCTTTTCTAATAAAGTGGTCGATTTTTCTGTTGTTACACCCATTTTCGATAAATTGGTCGCTTTCCTTGATGATACACCCTTTTCCGATCAATTGGCCGATTTTCCTATTGTTACACCCATTTCCAATAAATTGGCCGCTTTCCATGCTGTTACACCCTTTTTCGACCATCTTATTTGTTGTTACACCTACCTCTGCCATTCTGGCAGAAGTTCTTGCTAATACACTGATCGTTGTTATTCTTTCTTGCCACTTCACTCTTTCTTTTTCGCATTTCTGCCAATGCTGCTACTCCATCTCTATTCGTTCCATGCTGCAGCACCACTGATTTGTTAATACCGCAACTATTTTTTTTCCACTTTCTCTGTCCGATAGTGTTGCTTCATCATTACTTGACTTCACATCCGATGATTTCCAACTAATCAACTATAGAAAGGACTACATCTTTTCTCTAGTTGTCATATCATCATTTCTCACACTATCCTTCATCATGTCAGCTATTCCATGCAACTTAGATGGCAGTTGGATAGTGCGATTACTCCAACAGACCGTTATGTGCGGTAAGATATGAGGTACGTGACTAATCCTACGTGTTAAAGTAATGAATATATAAAAGCACGCTTTCCTTTTTTCTCACCACTTGTGCTAAATCGATGCACCTGGAGCCAATTCGATTAGTTGGGGGCGGGAATGTAAATCTAGCCATCCAAACCACATTTTATACTCACCTCCACCACCTTTTTGACCACACTTCTTTTTTTTCTGAGACAATGTATTCTATATGCAAACCACGTTCGAACCTGCTACGTTTCTAGTTTACGTGCTAGTTCCTCCTCCTACGTTCCTGTTAGACTCTCAAACAACATCATGGGAGGACTAGTTGTGAGGTATGAACCTGCAACTTTGGACACTTTGTTGTTACACCGAAAGGCCTACCAAATATTTCTCCAAGCTGGCTGGATATCGTATTTTAAGAAGATGAAGGGGTTTAATGAAGAGGAGGTATTGGAGTTTAGTCAAAATCTCATCAAAGGATATTCAATGGTGAATGGGGTAAGGATTCTAGTGTCAGAAGAAAGCATTGTTGTTGTGACAGGGTTTCCAACAACAGGAGACCGATGGTTTAATAGAAAAACACATCTTCTGGATGCTCTGAGGGTTTCCTCGTTGACAATGAGAAAGTTCAGACCAAAGGCAGAGGTGCAGATGTCAATTCCTTACCAGAACCATGGGGAAAAGTAGCAGAGTTTGTCAAAAGGTACATTACCTACGAAGGCAGGTACCAAGTTGTTTATTTTTCTGATTTCATCTTATTATCACATCTGTGACATCATAAATTCATAAACATTCCTTATTTTCTCCTCCATTCATTGAATAACATGGCTCATGTTGTAAAAAAAAACAAGAACCCCAAGAACTACCTTTCTAATCATAGACTCATCGGACTATTAATTCGCAGAGGTATGGGCATTTACAATAACCCATTACATGTTGTAGCAGACCAACCACATTCTATACATGTAGATATGATTGGACCTCTTCCTGAGTCTCTGCCCTCAGCTGCAACAACATTCCAAACACCTACTGTTGATGCCCGTAAGACGACCCAGAGAAGTAAACGCACAACCCGCGGCCATCCTAGCACCAACCAGACAAGCCTCGTTGGAGTTGAATTGACACAGCCTGTAGCTATGATCGAGCAAAACGATGAACAACCAGCTACTAGACCAAGACATGAGTCACAGCCCTTGGCCGCGACAAATATTATTGAAAAAATACCCCCTGCTCCTAAAAAGAGAACCCCTGCTCTCGTATCTGGATCACCTAGAAAGATAACAAGGTCAATGCAGTCCATTGCAACAGCAAGTCTGACTACCCCTTCTATTGTTGCACTGACAGTAACACAAGAGCCACCTATTGCTGCAACAATTGCTCCAAGCCCTACTATCACTTCCATTGGATTATCTCATAAAATAAAACGTCCATTCAAGGGAAAATGTCGGAAAGACCTTGACCGAATTACATCAACAGCAACTCAGAACCCTTCTGCTACTGTGACAGAGAACTTTAAAGAGATATGTATACCAAGTTTTACTTTGTGAAAAGAACTTCAAGAAACTATTCTCTCAATTCAAACTGAATGTACTCAAATCGCCGCAGAATCATTTGCTCCGCCTAATGATTCTGTGCATCATATGTCAAGTAACAATGTACAGATCATAGCAAACCCAGGTATACCCAAATTTCCTACTTGTGTGGTTGAGGAAGAACATCCTATTCCTCCTCTAGCAATGAAGAAGAAAGCCTCTGCTTTTGTTTATATTTTACCTAGGAGAAGAACCAGGTCTACCAAGTTTGCAGAAGCAGCAATTGGATGGAAAGCTATGGAACAGGCTATTCCTATTCTTTGTCCATTCTCCTCTATGGTTGATGAAGGGACTGTCACACAAGAACCAGTCTCTTCCAGTGAACTAACAATGCCAGTAGAGACAACTGCAAACGATGGGACTGGTATACAAGAACAAGTCATGCAGGATGAAGTTGTTCCATAAGAACCAGTTGTCCAATTCGAGACTGTTCCACAAGAACCGGTCATGATAGACCTAACTGTTACACAAGAAACAGTTGTTCCACAAGAAATAACTATTGACAGTATAACAAAACCACAAGAACTAGTTACAAATAATACTGAGGATGTGGCACTTGCCCAATTGTTTGCCCAAATTGAGAGAAAGATTAGGAATACAGAAAATTCCAAAATTATTTCACTAATAACAGACAATGAAAGCCTCAAAGAAAAGTTAAATGCTCTGAAACAAGAGGTGGAGACTGCTCGACGGAGGAATCCAGAAGGGATAACCTTGGATATCCTAGCACTGACAAAAGTTGTTATGGACAAAAATAAAGAACTTATGTGCTTTGAGTGTGGAAACATTTACTTTGAGGCAGGTTATAAGATAGAAAAAGTGTCGGTTCCTGAAGGACCAACAACTCTCTCAGTCAATACTGAATATGCAATTATTGCTATAGAAAGACCAGCAAAACTGAAGAGATCTCAACATCATAAGGTAGTTGTTGGTTTACCAGCAGCTTTCAAACAAGAACCTCTATTTCCCTCACGAGTTGTTAGTCAAGAAACTCAAACTGATTCTATTCTTCAAGACAAAGAAACTCAAATAGATTGTTGACACAACAGATTTTCTTTTTGACACAGAATTTTTCTATACAGGCACTTAGCAAGTTATCTTAGCAATTTTTCACTGGAGGAGCCAGTTCACTAATTCAGCTACAAAGTAAGGTTTGAATGTGTTTTGCATGAGGACATGCAATGTATTTAGTTGGGGGGCATGTTAGGATCAAAAAATGTCCATTTTTCATCACATCTTTTGCCAAATTCAACCTCATCATCTCTAAGCTAATGCCTACTATAATGCATGTTAAGACCTTTTTCTTCCAAGGTATGAATCATTTATCTTACTTTTATATTTTCATTTACTTAGCATGTTTGATTGGTAACGTTCACATGTTTTACCCATAAAATGATTCAACTAATGATCAAAATGTATATAATATCCAAGTCTTGAAGAATGGTTGATGCTATTACACCAGCTGTTATAGCTATGCGCCAATCTTGGAAGCTGTTACAGCTATGCGCCAATCTTGGAAGTTGTTACAAGCTATGTGCCAATCCTGGAAGCTATTACATGACTGTTGCAACAGATGCCAGCGATTCTACTGTTACACGACTGTTGCAACAAATGCCACCAATCCTGAAAGCTCTTACACCTACTGTTACATGTTTTAACTTACAAGATTAGTTCAAGATCTTGTATTAATGATATCATACAAACAGCTTGAGAATCGAGGATTCTCAAGGCTGTTCTGATTTTGCTTTAACTGAATGACTCTGACTTTAAATAATAGATCTTTTGTAATCAGTGGGATGGATTGGTTACTGTGATAAAGTGAAGTAAAGTAAAGCTTATTGTACATGAACATTCTTGCAAATCAATAAAAGAGTGGATTGAATTTCTTTGACAGACTGTAGCCTATTTCTTTGAGAGGATTCAATGAGAAGGAAAGGGCCCACCTTCCTCATAGATTCCCCTCTATTTTGAATTCCAGAATAGTTGTTTTAATGTGAATGATTTATCTGTTAAAAAATTCTAGAATACAGTTGTTGTTACAGTCTAGTTCCTTCCTGTTAGATGCGCATAAATCTGTCTCATGAGAATTCAAATTCGATTGTTGAATACTGTTGGAGAACTGCATTCCCTTTATCTGCATTAGATTAAAATCTTGTTTCCAAGTAAAAGAAAATAAAAGTGTGAATTACTTTCTTGCAATAAGTAGATTTATTTTTGCAATTAGTAGAGAACTTCTTCCTGCAAAAGTAAAATAGAAAGTTAGATTAGAGTAGGTAATCTAGGATTCATATACACTCATCAGTTTAGATTTCAACTATGATTTCAATTATGTATAACTCCAGATGTATCAGCATAATTGTGTTAGTGATAATTTTTGTTTCTTTTTAAACTTCCCTACTACAATTAGATAAGTGTTTATTTCATAATCTAGCATAGACTGTGCACAATTATCTTGAAACAACAAACTTCCCTAGGTTGAAAATTTATATTGAACACCTTAATTTTCTATTCATTTAGACAATCAAAGTGCCCAACAGTGTCCATATTATTGAGAGATAAACAACATCACTATTAAAGATAAGTTTCCCATTCCCATCATTGATGAATTGTTAGATGAGCTACATGGAGAAATCTATTTCACAAAATTGGATCTTCGTTCAGGGTATCATCAGATTAGAATGAAGGAAGAAGATATCCCAAAAACAACGTTCTGAACTCATGAAGGCCATTATGAATTTTTGGTCATGCCTTTTGGCCTTAAAAATGCACCTTCCACATTCCAAGGGTTTATGAATTCCATTTTCAATCCCTTCCTTCAAAAATTCGTGTTAGTATTTTTTGATGATATACTAATCTATAGCAAGTCTTGGGAGGATCATATGCAACATGCTGACAAGGTTATACAACTACTAAAGGAGCAAAAACTATATGCGAAACCATCCAAATGTTTCTTTGGGGTGAAGGAGATAGAGTATTTGGGTCATATTGTATCTCATGAAGGTGTCAAGGTAGACCCTAATAAGATTAAGGCCATGATGGACTGGACGATTCCCAAAACATTGAAGAATCTTATAGGACTTTTGGGTTTGACAGGTTACTACCGCAAGATTGTTCAGCACTATGGAAGAATAGCATCACCTTTAATGACACTAACTAAGAAGGATGCATTTTCATGGACTCCAAAGGAAACTAAAGCATTTTAACAACTTAAAGGCGTGATGTGCAAAGCTCCTACCTTGACCACTCCAGACTTCACAAAAACCTTTATTGTGGAATGTGATGCCTAGGGAAATGGAATTGGTGTTTTCCTAATGCAAGAAGGAAGGCCCATGGCTTTTCAAAGTCGACCACTCCAGGGAAAGGACTTACAAAAACCCAATTATGAGAAGGAAATGATGGAAATACTAAATGAATTGAAGAAATGTCATCCTTACCTAACAAGTAGGCACTTCAAGGTCAAAACAAATCATGATATTCTTAAATACTTCTTGGAACAAAGACTATCTTCAGAAGAACAAAAAAAATGGGTGACCAAGATATTGGGTTATGATTTTGAAATCGTTTATAAAAAAGGGAAGCAAAATGTTGTGGAAGATGCACTCTCAATAAAGGATGAATATGTTGAGGCCTTTCTTTGTGCTATCTCAATCATCCAACCTGATTGGATAATATAAGAAAGGGATGAATGGAAGAATGACGAAAAAGTGTGGACTCTCATTCAAAGGTTGCAGCAGGATTCCAGTGCATCATATACATTTACATGGAAAAATGATTCACTATGGTACAAAGATCGCTTATATTTATGTAAGAAATCCCAACTCAAACAAAAGGTACTATTGAAATTGCACACCTCTCCAGTAGGAGGGCACTCGGTATTTTTGAAAACCTACCATAGGGTCAAGAAGGAAATTTTTTGGGATGGCCTTAAAGCTGATGTTCAAAGGTTTGTCACAGAATTTTTGGTTTTCCAACAAAATAAGGTGGAAACAATTAAGACCCCAGGTCTTTTACAACCAATATCCATCCCAAGTCAGCATCGGGAGGAGGTTTCCATGGATTTCATAACAAGGTTACCAAAGTCTGTAGGAAAGAGTTTCATCATGGTGACTGTTGATAGACTCACCAAGTACACACACTTTTGTGCACTCTCCCATCCCTTCAAAGCCAATACAGTTGCCACCGCATTCATGGAGACAGTTGAAAAGCTACATGTCAGCCCAAATATTATTGTAAGTGAGAGAGATCCCATCTTCACTAGAAATTTTTGGACAGAATTATTTTCTTGTTTGGGTACTCAATTGGCTCATAGCTCATCCTATCATCCTCAATCTGATGGAAAAATTCAAATAGTGAACAAATGTTTGGAAGGATACCTTCGTTTCTTTGTCTCTGATAAACAAACACAATGGTTCAAATGGTTACCCTTGGCAGAATGGTGGTATAACACTTTATTTCATACTGCAACAAAAATGACACCATTTATGGCACTCTATGGATACCACTCTCCTTCCATCACTTCTTTTCTAAAAGAAAAATCTAAGGTTCAAGCAGTGGAATATCACATCAAGCATCAACAACAAGTTCTCCAAATCTTAAAGGACAACCTGACCATGGCATAGAATCACATGAAACAACAAGTAGATCAACATCGTAGTGAAATAAGTTTTAAAGTAGGGGATTGGGTGTTCTTAAGACTACAACCATACAAACATATGTCCCTCAAGCAAGCCAAGAAGGATAATAAATTATCACCAAAGTACTATTTCCCTTATAAGGTGTTGCAAAATATTGGTACTATGGCATACAAATTGGAGTTTCCTGCATCTTCACGAGTACACCTAGTTTTCCATGTTTCATGCTTAAATAAGGTTATAGGTGACAAGATCCCAGTTCAAACTATATTGCCAGAACTTGACGAGAAAGGAAAAATCATATTGGAGCCTGAAGCCATCATTGACACAAGAATTCGCCAGTTGAGGAATAGATCCATTTCAGAGTATCTCGTTAAATGGAGGAAACTACCGGCTGAATATTCCATTTTGGAAGATGAGTCTTTTATACAGAAGCATCCAGAGTTACTCAAGCATTGTGGACAACACTTGTCTCAAGGGGAGGGACATGTTAAGCCCTAAATAGTGGCTCATTACCCCTTAATTGGGGCATATTACATTAGTAATGTTATTTTATTTATGTTGGCTTGAGTCCATTAGTTGTAATTGTACCTCCTAGTCTCCTATATATACCAAGGAGAAATTTTCATTTGGAATCATCTTGTATTTGGACATTTATGTGGGGTATAAGGAGGTTTCCCCCTCGAAGAGGCTTATTACCTGAAATTCTCTCTTTTTCAAGGTGTTGAGTACTTATTCTGAGGTTTTTCTATGCTATATTGATATTTGGTTGTTAACAATCTTTGTGCTTTAAAGATGCTGACAGTACACGTCTCTACTTTGGAAAAACAAATTACCCACAATTCCTACCAAGGAAAGTGCTCTGATACCACTTGTAAGGTACCATATGTAATATAATATGAAGGAACAAGAATATTCAGTAGATATCAATAGAAAAAAAAATTATTGAGAAGAGAAATACCAAAAATAATACCTTTATTCAAAGAAAGCAATGTTCACTTGCCTCTTTGAGGGGGAAGCCTCCAACAGAGCAGAGCTCTGTTAAAATAATTCTCAAGAAAAATCTTTCTCATGTCTCCTACTCTTATTATACTAATTCTATATTCTAAAGAACATTCTAGAGGAATATCTTTCTAGAAGTGGAAGCTTTTATTAGGTCTTTTTACATTGACTTCTTCATATTTATTAAATAGGCCTTATTAACTAATGTCAGCCTTTATTACATGGAAAATATATGATTCTATCTACGTGAGGGGTTAGGAAGGTTAGGTCCCTATCAATTATACAACTAGGGACCAAAAATATGGGTAAGGTATACCATGTATATTTCAGGTAATCAGGAGTTGAGTCGGGTAGGTATGTTGTATGGATATCATGACCACACAAATTTGGATACGATGAATGATAACAGATGAGAGGGGTAAAAATACAACATGCCACATGAAATTATAATGTCACAAAGAGTGATTCATATTATAAAAGAAGTTCAAAACTAGTTGGGCACATGATACATTTCAATCCAGTCAAGGTGAAAATCACAGAGGGAAAACTGGATAAGTTGCAAGAAGAGGGAATCTAATAGGATCAAGGAATGGGCTCCCATGTCAAACAACAATGCATGAATTTGGCTACGAAAAGTGTTGAGAAATCAGTGGGTAAAGGAATGGCACATCACATGTCATGTTAATTCCACATCAATGCCACGAAGGGTGACCTGTAAGATGGATCAAATCTTGAAGCCAACATGGCATGCAAGATTTGTCATTCCAATAAAAGGGAATCATATAGGATTGAACCTATATGATTGAACGTGATAGGAGAGAATCCAATAGGATTAATTATGACTAGGTTTCATATGTGATCAGATGAATATTGACCATTGATCAAACCAAAGTAATAATCAGGGTCGTTGATTTGAGAAAGGGACCAATTTGGATGAAGAGGATGAAAATTAAGGCTCCATCTGATAATGGAGAACGCGATAGCATTGTCGGGATTCAACTTGAGAAGAAAAAATTTGTGTACTAATTTGGATTATCTAATGGGAATAACCTGATGAGGGGAGTCTCATAGGCCTTTGATCTATGAGAAAAGGTGAATCTAACTCTCAATAGGGAAGAGCTCGATGAGGTAAGATCCTGAGACAGTAATCCCAATGGTCAAGGTTCTTGATAAGAATGAAGGTTCCAAATCATGGATCAAGGTTTATAAAACATAATATAATAAAATAAAATTTAGTCCTTGGGATGGAACTGAAAAATAGAAAATAGGGAAATGGTGATAGAAGAAAATCTAGCTGAGGTTCGAGAAAGACAAGGTTTAACTCTAATTATTGAATGTCGGCTTCAAATAATAGACAATATCTGCATAAAGATAAGTCTAATCAATAGGAACAAGATTAAGGGATTCCCCATATTCATTTCAAGGCTAGAGTGGTCATGTAAAGGTAATGATCCTACAACCTTGTTCCTGTAACCATAGAAAATATGAGATCAGTCATGCGAGGAAAAAGACACTTGTGAGTATATCATAAAAATTACGTTCTTTTCCTTTTCCTTCAACAAACTTATGCATAAGTGTTGGGTTTGTTTGAAAACTGAAGAAATCAAGAGAAGAATTTTCTCAAATAAAATCATCCGTGATCTTGGCTACTACATATAAATGTCATGAGAGATCTGTGCATCTAATATAAACCTCATAGAAAGGATTAGTGATATTGTGATTCTAGCTAAGAGTTTGAGACTCAAGAGTATAATCAACATACGAGATAATAAAGATGAAGACATTAGGCACAACATGAAATAAATAGGATGCATAATGCATATGTGTTCTTCATTCAAGTTATCCATTTAGAAAATTCTAAAAAAAAAACTCATTCAAGACATACAATAGAACATCAAACTCTGCATCCATATAGGATCATCAAATACTTTGGAATTTGCAAAAGGTATTGAAGATAATGTTGGAACATCAAGCATTGATGGTTCATCACACATCTCCTAGGTTCATCTGATCGAGAGGTCAACCTACATCCGGATATATTTGGTAGAGTGATCAACCAACACACCACACCAGTCGATCAGGTAGTCGACATGCCTGTCAATTGAATAATCGACCATCAGCTGAAGGTTGTCAGGTGGTGCATCAACAAGCCTTGCAATAGACTATGATTTGGATGGATAGTCAGTCGAATAAAGTCATGTTGAGCTGACTCAACGGAGTGGATTTTGTGGAGTCAATTCTAACCACTAATGTTTATATGTAGACAAGATATTCTATATTCTATGGGAATCTGTTAGATCTTGAGACTATAAAAGAAGACCCCTTAGGTAATTATCACAATGTGGAATGTGAATTGTGGTTTCACAATATATCATGCAGATCAAGATGTGTAATATGCACTGTGATGTTATGATCACAATACGATGTGCTTAAATGATGTAACAATGTCTTTAGGTGCCACCTCTGTTCTTCAAATTTTTTTCCCCTCTTTGATTGTCTATAGTACTATGTTCTTTGTTTCATATCATGTTATATTTTATTCCCCAACATGGTATCAGATCCAATGGTTTGAAAACCTTGACATGTTATCTGCAAACCTTGATGAGTCGAATTTGTTGTGTGATTAACTCTGAGCTGATTGTTTGCTAATTGGAACTTGTTGAAACAAGACCATTCTTTCTAGATATCGAATATTTCTTTGAAGATCAATCCTATTATTCTGAACAGATCAAATTATGCATTATGGGCTCTAGATATGGAAACCCTATTGAAAAGTAAGGGATCGTGGTAGTATACCAAGGTTACGATCCCAGATCCAACAAATGCTTTGAAAAAAATTTCTATTGATGGAAAGAACGATGAAGCTGTAGGGGTCATCATGACCTACATCTCACGATAAATATATTTTCATCTCAATGGACTTGGTTGTTTTCATTTGGTCTAGAAGAGGCTAAAGACCTTGTTCAACCAAGTCGATGAAAGCCTCGTTATGAAGTTAGAGAAATATTTGATCCCTCCCAATCCTCATTCCTTTGAGAGAATGAAGGACTATTTTGTGCATGTTAAGGAACTCCAGTTGAAGTTGAGTGAATGTGGAGAGAGCTACAAGAAGAAGGATGGACAAATCATTAAGTTGATCCTGATAAATTTGAGAACACCATTTGATGTTTTCATATTGAAATTCCACACCAAATGGCATGCACACTAGAAAGATGGTAAGAAGTAATCCTTTGAATTGTTTTTTGAAATTTTGATTACTGATCAACATAGATTGATTAGTGGTAAGCACTAGGCCCACTTGCTCAAGGGTAAGGGAAAGATGGATTCCAGTAATAGAGTACATACGAATGCTTTTGCATAGAAACCTATATATACTGATCAGGGACCCTAGAGACAACCACAATGAAGTCAAAAAAAGAATACATGTTGGTATTGTGTAAATATTGGACATTTTGAGAAGAAATGCTTCAAAAAGCGAGACAATTTAGAGGATAAGATTAATATGCTTCAAGGAGACGTGTCAATTGTTCGTCGATATGCTGATAATTTCATATTCCAAATTGGACCTTCTCATGCCTTGATGTCTCACACTATGAATAATGAATGGGTTTTCGACTCTAGGTGCACTCATCATATGGTGAAGGATTCCATTTATTCATGATATTGAATAAATCTGAAGAGAGTAGAATATATCTTGTTGATGATTTTTCTTTGGATGTTGTTGGTTAGGGTGATGTACCTTATCGACATGATAAAATGTTTTATGTATATCATGTGACAAATCTTAATGAAAATGTATTTTCTATTGCTCAGTTGACTCAAACCGATAAGATTGTGAATTGTTTTCCAGATTGGTTCTATGTTCGAGATTTGAAGAAAGGGAAGTTGATTGTGGGTGACGGGCTTCTAGACCTGACAAAAAACTTATACAAGTTCCATGACTCGACTCGACCTAAATCTAAACTAACTACACTTATTTCTCACACTAATGACAGAATTTGAATTTGACATGAATGACTCGGACATCTCAATTTATGAAGTCTACATGCATTGGCAACTCATAACATGGTTGCTAGTTTTCCATGGGCGTTTCCCCCTAAATTTGTATGTAAGGTTTTTGTAATTAGGAAGCATCATCAGACACCTTTCAACTCTAGATAAGCGTGGCGAGTGTAAAACCTACTGGAATTTTTTTACAAAGATGTTTGTTCTATTAATTTACCTTCATTGGAAGGTGCAAGGTACATTTTGACCTTCATTTATGATTTCCCTCATTTCACATGGGTCTTTATTTTGAAGAATAAAAATATTGTCATTCAGAAGTTCAAAGAATTTTGGTCCTTTGCTAAAAATAAATGTTGTCGACCCATCAAGTTCTTGAGATCATACAATGGTGGTGAGTATGTCAATTGACCCTTTGAAGAATACCTACTTTGATATGGTATTGACTGGAAATGATTGGTTCCTCACACACCTCAGTAGAATGGAGTTGTATAATGCGAGAATCAAACATTAGTCAAAATGGATAGATGTCTTTTGTATACTAAAAACATTCCTCCTTGATTATGGGATGAATCAATGTAGTGTTCCAATTATATTCTCAATCGCATCTCGACTCGATTTATTCATTCCATGACTCCAGTAGAATGATGGTATCGAAAGAAACCTTCTATTGGACACCTCTGTGTGTTTGGATGTGTTTCTTTTTCCCACATGCGTGATGATTGTAGAAAGAAATTGGATGCAAAAATCCATACTTGCATCATGATGGGATACTCTAAAGAGTCTAAATCCTATCGACTATGTGATCCTATCTGACAACTGATTATTGTCTAACGCAATGTTCAGTTTGATGAGAAGTATTATGGAGTTAAGTTCTTGAATTCATCCTCTGGATTACTGTATGATTCTCCCTTTGATGTTGTCTTGGACACTGGTTCTCCTACTCCCCTCTTTAGTCCTTTAACTAGTTTCTCAAACTTTCTACATGTTTCGACTATATCTTTGATCTCTGAGTCGACTGGTTCGATGTCTTCTATTTTGAATAGTACACCAAATGCAGAACCTATGACTTCTGATTAACCTAATGAGGTGAGCCATAGTTCACCTATTTATTGTCTACCTTGATGAGTTGCCAAGACAATTTAAGCTGTTGGAGATGATGTTGTAGATTCCTCCTACAAATGACAAAATCGAAGTCATAAGAAAAATATCAGTGTTTCCCTAATGACTCATGTCCTTGAAACCTCCAACCTTGTTACCTACTTAGATGCCAAAGGTAGACCTAAATGAGAATAGGAAATGAAAACTAATATTCCTTCCTTGTTGAAGAATCAATCCTGGGACTTGGTTCCCCAACCACATGGAAAGAACATTGTGAAGTGTCGATGGATCTACATTACCAAATTTACCTCTAAATGTGTTTTTGAGAGACATAGGCACACCTCATTGCGAAGGGAATTTCTCAACAAGAAGGCATCGACTACATTGAAACCTTTTCCCCTGTTGTAAATATTAAATATGTTTGTTTGATTCTTTCCCTTGCTACTCACTTTGGATGGAAGATTCATCAAATGGATGTGAAGAGTTCCTTTCTTCATGGAGCCCTATATAAAGAAATTACATGGAACAACCACCTGTATTTGTGACAAATTCCAATTGGGTATGTCAACTCAAGAAGTCTCTTTATGGTTTGAAGCAAGCTCCTTAGGCCTGGTATGTAAGATCGACAATCTCTTTCTTCAGCTTGGTTTCAAATGGTGTGAATCTAATCACAATATTTATGTTCTACACTCTAATGGAGACATTTTGATTGTTGTTGTGTATGTTGATGAGTTGATCATTACTGGAAATAATAATTCTCTCATCATTATATTGAATAAGCAACTTGTTGACTCCTTTGATATGATAGATCTTGGCACTCTACATTATTTTTTCAGTCTTCAAGTATTACCACTATGAGATGGTTTTTTTTATTTCTTAGTCTAAATATGTAATGGATCTATTGACACATTTTAATATGGATTATTGCAAGCCTTGTGACACTCCCTTTTAGTCTGGAGTGAAGCTTACTAAAACTTGTCAAACGCTCGCTCTCAATGCTACTCTTTATCAACAATTGGTCGTTAGTCATATTTATCGTACTCATAATCGACCTGATATATCCTTTGTTGTTAGTGTGGTTTCTCGGGTCATGAAGGATCCTCGATAAATTCACAGGAAATCATTCAAACAAATTTTTTGATATTTGAAGGGTGTCATTCATTTGGTATGAAATATTGTCATAGTTCATATTCTCTAGTCAACTTCACTGACTCCGACTGAGATGCTAACAAAGATGATCAAAGTTCCACTTCTAGGTATTTGTTTTTCTATTGTACTGGACCTTTGGTGTGGTAGTGTAAGAAACTAAAGGTAGTGTCTTTGTCAACTACAGAAGCCGAATATCATGGCACTGTTCAAGCAAGTATTGAAGTAGTTTGGGTTTTCCAACTTTTAGATGAGCTAGCATTCCCTGTTTAGACCTCGAATACAATATAATGTGAAAATAAAAGTTCCATACAGGTTGTTGAAAATCATGTTGCTTATTGTAAGATGAAGCATGTTGAGCTCCTCACTATTTGCGAAAGTTGGTTCATGATGTCATTATTTCTCTTGAATATTTTCACATTGAAGATAAAGCTGTTGATATCTTCACCAAACCTTTAGCTGAAGCCATATTTATCAAGCTCGACACTTTGCTTGGGATTCAAGAATATGGAATTATGGGGGGGGGGGGTTTCC
>JASDQU010104335.1:263265-280474 GCA_032191745.1 Picea mariana | reverse complement strand
TGATGGTGATGATTTAATGTAAAGTTTTATTATCTCTCATATATTCTTGGGTGGAAGGAAGGGGAAAGGATAGAGAGTTCAAATATCTCTTTATATTGGAGGATTGTATCTTCCTCTTGGAGGTTTATACCTCCCTTTACATTTGGAAGCTGTAGCTACCTTTGGAAGTCATTACTTCCCTTGAACAAAAACTATTGATTATTTCTCATATATTGTGCATGGCGTATTGTGGTGTATTGGTGTAACTCTTATACTATTGTTCATTTCTCATTGGATATAATTGAATGTTTTAAGTATAAGTTGAAAAAGGTTTTTAAATTGTACTTGATACTGATTCACCCCCCTCTCAGTATCAACACTCTYATCAATCCGATGGCTCATATCAAATTATGATTTCGTGATTCACGAGTTCCTAGAACTCTTTCCTCTGATCTCTCGAGTCGCGAACCTCTGACTAGACCATATCTAGGTTTCATCTCCCTCCTTCTATCAATTGTTGTGATCAAATCATGATTTCATGATTCGTGAGTTCTTATAACTCTGCCTTTGAATTCTTTGAGTAACGAGTCAGTGAAATGTTGATATCTCGCCACGTTTCCTTTATTGATGGACGACTAGGATCAAATCGCGAGTTCGCACTTCGCGATTTCACGATTCACGAGTTCTTATAACTCTTCATTTGACCTTTTCACCCTGTGAATCGGCAAAATGTTGATCTCTCACCACATGTCCTGTCTTGATGGACAGTTTCGATGACTTCATAATTTTGTGACCTTGCTCCTCCTATGTACTTTCAAAGATTTAATGTTAAAGCACTTTACCTTGATCGGACGGCTACGATCCTTTTGCACGTCGATCGAATGACTGAGGTCCTTTCTTTGCATTCTAATCAAACGACTGCGATCTTTTCTCTGGTGCTTAGATTGAACAACTGAGATATTTTCTTTGCGCTTAGATCAGACAGTCCAGATCTTTTCCCTTGAGCTTATGCTTTCTTCTAACTTAGAATATTTTTGAAAGATTTAAGGGCTTCGACCTTTATCCTTCCTGTGAGTCTGTTTCTTGGATCTCGTTCGCACTTCTTGGAAATTGATATCCCTCCTGAGATTCATATCCTCAAAGATTTTGATCTCCCAAGAACTTCTTTCTTTTCTAGGAAATTTGTCAAACTCAGATCTGAAGATTCTTGAAAAGAATTCTTTCTTACCTTCTTGGCGTTCCTCTGTTCTTGTCCTTCGACTTCTTTATGAAGTTTCTTTGAATCTTCATTTAATTCTAAACCTGTGCACTCTTTGCAATAGATCTTTACACAAGATTTGTGTTCTTGTGATGACTATGCACACCTTGCAGCAGTCTCTTTGCACTTCCTACAAAGAAACCTTACGTTGTCCCTCCTGAGCTTACAAGTCGAGACATACTCTGTCAACGCACTCCTTGCGGATTGAATTCTGGATCTATGCACTCCTTGCAACAGATTGTTATGCAAGATCTAGATTCTTGCAAATGACTATGCACTCCTTGCAGCAGTCACTTTTCACTCCTTGCAAAGGAAATCTTATGCTATTTCTTCTGAGATTTATGATTTGAAACAGACCCCGTCAACACACTCCTTGCGGACTGTGTGCACACCTTGCACTGACTCGCGAAGAAAACCACTTTAAATTCTATGCAATAATTGAAAAGATACATACACTCGTATCAAGATTCATTCATTATTGAAACAAACAACAATAATAGAGAATTATGAACAACAACAGTCTCACACATTTGGATCAATTTTCCTCTTTTATATTCATTCAAAATCAAGAAAATGGTTACAACTAAAATTCAAACAACAATCATTTCTCTACAATTCCTACTTGTTCGCAATTATCGCAACCCTTCTTTAGGGCGTACAAAACCTCTCTTTATACAAAATAAAACAAACTAACTGCTACCTAATTGTGGTTAAATCGAGACTAGAGTTAACTCCCAGGTCATGCGTGCTCGTTATATCTCCACACGTGTGATATTTCCTTTTATTGTTTTCTATCAGCTTCAAAAGATTTGCAGTACTAACTAGCATTCGAGACTCCAGATTGGTTCTAAGGTGCTAAGTTGTCCTGTCGTGTGTACTTGCTAATGATGCTCCTGCATCATACTCCCTTGGGAAAAAATTCATGGACTCCTGTCCATGAGCTCCTGCACCGACTTTCCATGCTTCTGGATATCAACTTCACTCTCCCAACCGGCATCTTCTATTAGATGTCCCTTCCACTTGACCAAATACTCAAAATAGATCTTCTTACCAATCCTCTGATCAACGATCTTTTCCATCTATGGTTTTTCTGCTATAGGCATTTGTTTCTCCCATTGAATCTTCTCATCCTTCCTGTAAGGATACAGGTCTGAGATGTTGAATATGGGCGATATGCCCACATCATCTGGCAGCTCTATCTCATGGGAGTTTGCATCAAACTTCCTCAAGATCTTACATGGCCCTATCTTCTTCATCTTTAGCTTGTTATATGTCCCCCTACAGAACCTTTCCTTCCTGAGATGTGCCAAAACCTAATCTCCTATTTCAAATTGAATTTTTCTGCGTTGTTGATCAACTCTGCGTTTGTACTCTTGGCTAGAATTCAACAACTTCCCTATGATCTGGCTATGAAGCTTTTGCATTTCTGCAGCAAAATCTTATGCTCCAGGGATTTTGATCTCACTCTGTTCCAAGTCTCTCAACTCATATACTCCCCTGGGTTGTATTCCATACAACATATGGAATGAGATCTTCTCGGTGCTCCTTTTTGGTGAGTCGTTGTATGCAAATTCTACTTGCGGAAAAATCTAATCCCACTGATTATGGTGCTCGATGACCAGACTCCTCAATAATTTTCCCAAACTTATGTTTAGCACCTCAGTCTTCCCATCTGTCTGAGGGTGATAGGATAAGCTGAAGGACAAATCTCCCCAACTTCTTCCACAGTGTTCTCCAAATATGACCAACAAATTTTGTGTCTCTGTCCGAGACAATGCTTCTAGGTAGGCCATGAAGTCTCACAACTTCCTTAAAGAATAGATTCGCAACATGTGTTTCATCACTGGTCTTCTGTCATGGTATAAATTACACCATATTTGAAAATCTATCCACCACCACAAATATGGAATCGCATGGTCTTTGCGTTCTTGGCAGTCCCAACACAAAATCCATGCTTATTGCATCCCAAGGCCTCTTTGGTATGGGMAATGGTTGATACAATCCAATGTTCTGTCTTTTACCTTTTGCATGTTGGCATATTCTAAATCTGTTCATGAATTTTATCACATATGTTCTCATACTTGGCCAATAGTATGAACTGCTCAACTATGMAAATGTCTTATCATGGCCGAAATGTCCAKCCAATCCTCCACTATGTTTTTCTTTCAAAAGGTTATCCCTCATTGAKCATTTTGGTATGCACAATTGATTGCCCTTGAAAATCAATCCCTCTTGAATCATATACTCTATCCACTGGCTTCTATCTCTCAGCACAGGATTCACACATGTTTCGTATTCTTCCTTGAAATCTGGATCATCACTGTACATTTCCCCAAGGTGTTCGAACCCTAAGGTCTTTACCTGAAATTCCTGCAGAATAAAACATCTCCTGCTCAATGCATCAACAACTTTGTTAGCATTCCCAACAATATGTTTTATGAAAAAAGTAAATTTTTTCATAAACTCAATCCACTTTGCATGCCTCTGATTCAATTTTTCATGTCCGGTTATGAATTGTAAAGCTTGGTTATCGCTATACAAGACAAATTCTTGTGAGACAAGGTAATGTCTCCATTTCTTCAGGGCTTGGATTATGGCATAAAACTCCTTGTCATAGGTGGAGTATTTTCTCTTAGTCTCATTCAAATTCTCACTGAAATAGGCAACAGGTCTATTGTCCTGGCTAAAAACTCCCCCAATTGCAACACCACTCGCATCACATCTTACCTGAAACGTCTTCCCAAAATTTGGCAAGACCAGAATTGGTCGCTCTGTTATTTTCTCCTTCAGTATATTGAAGCTCTTCTCATCCTCCTCTGTCCATTTAAAAGACTTGTGCCTCTTCTTCATTGTATCCATCATTGGTGCACAAATTCCACTGAAATCTCTGATGAACTTTCTATAGAAACTCACTATGGAATCTTCTTACTTCAAACACGCTCCTAGGTGATGGCCATTCTTTGATTTATTTCACCATGTCCAGATCCATGTTTAGTTCATTTCAAGAGATCACAAAACCCAAGTAAATGAGTTATATCTTCATAAAAGAGGACTTCTTCAGGTTTATCAACATCTTCTCCTGTTGTAGTCTCCTCATCACTAGTGTCAGGTGCCTCAAATAGTCCTCTTTAGTCTTGCTAAAGATCAATATATCATCTAGATACACAACCACGAACTTGCCAATGAAATCTTTCATTATTTCATTCATCAACCTCATAAAAGTACTCGGGGCATTAGTTAAGCCAAATGGCATAACAAGCCACTCATATAAACCTTCATTTGTCTTAAAGGTTTTCTTCCACTCATCGCCTTCTCTCATTCTGATCTGGTGATATCCACTTTTCAAATCTGTCTTAGAAAATAATTTTTCTCCACTTAAATAGTCCATCAAATCATCTATTCTTGGAAAAGTGAATCTATACTTGATAGTGATCTTGTTTATGCCTCCTGAGTCTGTACACATTCTCCATCCTCCATCTTTCTTTGGACTCAACACAATTGGTACTACGCATGGACTCAAGCTCTCTCTGATCAAACCCTTGTCTAAAAATTCCTGGACATGGTTCTTTACCTCCTCATTCTCTCGAGGTGTCAGTCTGTACGCTGCTTTGTTTGGTATAATTTCTCCTGGTATCAAATCAATATGATGGTTGATACTTTTGATGGGTGGAAATGAGTTAGGCAGCTCATCCACCACTATGTCAGCAAAATTATCTAACAATTCTTGAACTTCTTCAGGAAAATCATCTATTGAAGTACTAGTAAGGATAACTATGGGTTTCCTCACCACAACAAACTGCATCTCCTGTATTTTCTTGACTTCTTTCAGGAGTTCCTTCCTGCTCATGAGAAGTATTCTTGTGATGGATTCCTCTTTCACTTTATTCTCCTCTATTGGCAGCAACATGTGTGTCCTACCACTCTTCTCCAAGGTGTATGTATTCTTCCTCCCATCATGAATGACATTCTTGTCAAACTGCCATGGTCTTCTCAAAAAAATGTGGCATACATCCATGGGAATTACATCACACAAAATTTCATCTCTATATCCTCCTATCTTAAATTCAACCAAACATTGTTTAGTCACCATTACATGGTGTCCTTTCTGCAACCATGAGACTTTATATGGCTCTAGGTGTGTAGTTGTCTTTAGCTCCAATTCCTCCACCATCTTCATGGATACTAAGTTATCAGTGCAACCATTGTCAATTATCACCTTGCATTCTCTGTCTTTAGTCTTACAAGTTGTCCTGAATAGATTGTTCCTCTATATTGGATTTTTAACTTATGCCTCTAGTTTTAAGAGAACCTTTCTCATCATCAGGGATGTTCCATCCTATGATCCTTCTTCTTCACCATTCGCTATTTGTGCTTCCGAAATGTGAGAATCTCCTCCTTCTTTCTTTTTCTTGGGGAATTCCCAAGACATGTGCCCTATCTTTCCACAGGCATAACACCTTATTCCTCCTCTGCCTCTTCCTCCAGAAGAGTTTCTCCCACCACCCTGTCCTCCTCGGAAACTTCCTCCTCTTTTCAAGTGACTGTGTGGGGTTTCAGCCTCGTCTTTGTTATTATGCGCTTTTCCATGGGCAATTCCCTTGCCTTTGTTCGGGGCTGGGATTTTACCTCTACCTCATTGGCTTTGTTTTCTGGCCAACTTCTCTTCTTCCTTTAGTGCGAAATGATAAGCATCCTCCATTTTCCTTACCAAAATCATGCTGAGCTCGTCCTGGATTTCATACGTCAGGCCATTTATATACCTGGAAACTTTTCTTCATCCTTATCTCTTTGTCCATCTCTGATGATCATCTTGTATAACTCCTCTATGTATTATTTGACTTTCATACCCTTATGTCTCAAGTTTTGCAACTGCCTGAACAGATTGATCTGATAATATTTGGGCATGAATTTATCCTTCAGCTTGGCTACCATTCTATCCCAATTCTTTATATTTTGTTTTCCTCTACTTCGCCTCTCAACCTACAGTTCATCCCACCATAGTGTTGCATGTCCTTTAAGCCTAGTGACAGCATGTCTCACCCTTTTCTCCCCATCGACATCTTCATAATCAAAATATTTTTCCATGGACCTTATCCAATCCAGCAGCTCTTCAGCATCCAAATTGCCTTCATACATTGGGACCTCTATCTTGGCTCTAGCCCCCAATCTAACAACTGCTCTTAGCAAGCGCTCTTCGGTAATGTGTTCCCCTGCATCTTCTTCAGCTTCTACATCTTCACGCTCTACATCGCTGACGTCTCCAGCATCATGTGCTCTTCTCTGCGCTGCTTCCATTGCTTCCAACCTTGCACAAAGTTCTCACATATCTCTTTCTACAACACGATTGGCTAAAGGTGGTTCCCCTCATCTCCTCGATGGCATTTGTTTTACTGTCTCTCACACACAGAATACAACTTCGAGTTCTTTTTCTCCTTCCCCTGAAATCTACAGACGAAAATCTACTCTGATACCACTTGATGCATACCCNACAACTGCTCTTAGCAAGCGCTCTTCGGTAATGTGTTCCCCTACATCTTCTTCAGCTTCTACATCTTCACGCTCTACATCGCTGACGTCTCCAGCATCATGTGCTCTTCTCTGCGCTGCTTCCATTGCTTCCAACCTTGCACAAAGTTCTCACATATCTCTTTCTACAACACAATTGGCTAAAGGTGGTTCCCCTCATCTCCTCGATGGCATTTGTTTTACTGTCTCTCACACACAGAATACAACTTCGAGTTCTTTTTCTCCTTCCCCTGAAATCTACAGACGAAAATCTACTCTGATACCACTTGATGCATACCCCCCTTCTCTCTTAAGGGCTGGGCGACCTCCCAGTCTAAGATCAATCAAGAAACTGAGTCTGACTAAATCTTTGGCCCCTCAAGAACCTTCAATCAACTGGATAGGCCCCCTTCTTCTTAAGGCACAGGTTCTATGGAACCCATGAGCTTCTCCTTAACACTTTTAAAGCTTCAGTGTAATTAGGCGCTAGCTCTCCTGGTTAAGCCCCTTCCTCTACACAACCAAGGTTATGTCCATTCATCTAAACGAAATTCACTTCTCGACTTTGCGTATCGGGACTTTGCATGTGAGTCACCTCGACTCTCCCGACCTTTGAAATCCTGACAGGAGCCTAGAGCGTGCTAGCTCTCTATTCTCTTTCACCGATGTGACCCTTCGCTATGAATGTGGTCCAATCTTTTGAGTGCTTCGTGATTTCACATTTCGTGAATTCACGTCTCACGAGTTCACACTTCACGAATCATCTCCCTGGACAATCAATGGTCCAGATCTCTCCTCGATTTGACGGTTCAAATCAAATCGCAATTTCACTATTCACGAGTTCCTAGAACTCTTTCCTCTGACATCTCGAGTCGCGAACCTTCGACTAGACCAGATATATGGTTCAACTCTCTCCTTCAATCAATGGCTATGATCAAATAATGATTTTGTGATTCCCAAGTTCTTATAACTCTGCCTTTGACTTCTTTGAGTCACGAATCAGCGAAATGTTGATCTCTCGCCACATGCCCTTTCCTGATGGATGGCTAGGATCAAATCACGAGTTCGCACTTCGCGATTCGTGAGTTCTTATAACTCTACCTTTGACCTTTTCACCCTGTGAGTCAGCGAAATGTTGATCTCTCGCCACATTTCCTATCTTGATGGACAGTTCCGATGATTTTGGAATTTTGTGACCCTGTTCCTCTTGTGTACTTTCAAAGCTTTAATGTTAGTGCAATTTATCTTGATCGGAATACTACGATCCTTTTGTGCCTCAATCGGATGGTTGAGGTCCTTTCTTTGTGTTCTGATCAAAAGGCTGAGATCTTTTCTCTGGCGCTTGGATCAAACGAGTGAGATATTTTCTTTGCACTTAGATCAGATGGTTCAGATATTTTCCCTTGAGCTTACGCTTTCTTCTAACTTAGAAGATTTTCGAAAGATTTAAAGGCTTCGACCTTTATCCTTCCTCTGAGTCCATTTCTTGGATCTTGTTCGCAATTATTGGAAAGTTTTATCCCTTCTGAGCTTGATCTCCTCAAATATTTCGATCTCCCGAGCACTTCTTTCTTTTCTGGGAAATTCGTCAAACTCGAATCCAAAGATTCTTGAAAATATTTCTTTCTCTTCTTCCTAGCATTCCTTTATTCTTTTCCTTTGACTTCTTTACGGAGTCACTTTGACTCTTCATTTAATTCCAGACCTGTGCACTCTTTGCAATAGATCTTTACAAAATATTTGATTTCTTGCGACGACTGTGCACACCTTGCGACAGTAGCTTTTCACTTCCTACAAAGAAACCTTATAGTATCCCTCCTGAGCTTACGAGTCAAGACAGACTCTGTCAATGCACTCCTTGTAGACTGAA
The DNA here is from genome assembly GCA_032191745.1 of Picea mariana. Classification (NCBI taxonomy): domain Eukaryota; kingdom Viridiplantae; phylum Streptophyta; class Pinopsida; order Pinales; family Pinaceae; genus Picea; species Picea mariana. The sequence continues at coordinate 271,862 of JASDQU010104335.1, read as the reverse complement.
TTTTGGATCTGTGCACTCCTTGCAGCAAATTCTTATGCAAGATCTGGATTCTTTCGGATGGTTGTGCACTCCTTGCAATAGTCACTTTGCACTCCTTGCAAAGGAAATCTTACGCTATTTCTTCTGAGCTTTACGAGTCAAAACAGACCCTGTCAATGCATTCCTTGTGGACTGTGTGCACACGTTGCATTGGATCATGAAGAAAAATTATTTAAATTCTATGCAAGCATTTCAAAGATACATAAACTCATAGCAAGATTCATTCATTCTTGAAACAAACAACAATAACAGAGAATTACGAACAACAACAGTCTCACATATTTGGATCAATTTACCTCTGTTATCTTCATTCAAAATCAAGAAAATGGTTACAGCTAAAATTCAAACAACAATCACTTCTCTGCAATTCCTACTTTCTCACAACTATCATAACCCTCCTTTAGGGCGTACAAAACCTCTCTTTATACAAAAGAAAACAAACTATCTGCTACCTAATTGTGGTTACATCGAGACTAGGGTTAACTCCCAGGTCACGCGTGCTCATTTTGTCTCCACACGCATGATCTTTCCTTTTATTGTTTTCTATCAGCTTCAAAATATTTTCAGTACAGGCTAGCATTCGAGAATCAGGATTGGTTCTCAGGCATTGAGTTGTCCTGCCACGTGTACTTGCTGATTATGCTCTTGCATCACCAAAACTGTGCACTCCCTTTGACATTAGTAGGCTCTCCCTTCTTTGTATCCCACATCCAGATTGTATCTCCCTCTTTGTAATCCTTGGTCTTGAATTTGGATTTCTCTTGTACAACCCTAATGTATTGTCTTGAGGGAGGAGGTTGGGATTCTGCTATGAAAACTTCTTGTTGGGATGGTCATTTCAGTATTTCATCTGCTCCTTTTTTTGATAACTCGACATCCCCAAGTTCATTTTCTTTATATTTGTTTAGGAGTTTTTTATACTCCTCCTTCTTCGACCATTATATCTGATCAAAGTCTTCCTTTGTAGTGAAAGACATGTCATCAAGGGAAAATACAGGAAGACTCTCTTTGACCAGTTCATGTGTTTCATTAGTTCCAATGTCATCACCAGTTTCTTGCACATGGAATTTGGTCATTGGCACATTCGGGAGGTGGTTTATTGTTCCATCATTCATAGGCACATTAATATATGTGAGATCCATCTCTAATGTGCCTCCTAGCATCACAACAAACTTCTTGCAAAATAGCATTCCCCACACATCTGGGACATCCACCACCACAATATCCATGTGGATCACTCTTTCGAGGTATCTTCCAAGGCATACTTCAACATTCTCAACAACCCCATTAGTGGGTATGGATCTGGACTCAAAACCACATACATTCTTGTAAGTCCATGTGACCTTTAGGCCCAATGTTTCCATGACCTTCAAAGACATCATGTTAGCACCTGCCCCTGAATCAAGCATACAATTGTTAAGGAATTTGTTATTGATCAATAAGGTCATGACGAAAGGTGGATGTCCATCATATTGAACCCTAAAGTGATCAGCTTGTAACATAATAGGAGGGTCCATTGGTCCATATGATCTTTTGAAAAAAAAATTGAACCTTTCCTTTACAGATGGAACCTTGATGAATTCTCTTAGGGGAATGGTCACGTGCATTTTTTCTAATGCACCTTCAAAGTCAAAGTTCAAATCCAGTTAAGTAGTCTTGGGAGGATTCTTGGGAAGGAGTATGTTCATGGGTGGAGGTCTTGTTTGTGATTCCATAGGACTAGTAGAGAGAGGTTGGTTCATTCTATTTTGTCTAGTATATACTTGGAATTCTTGTTTCTTCAAATTTTCTCTTGATTCTTGGTCAAGGTTATTTATCACCTCCATCCTAGCCTTCCTGGTTGCTTCCTTTATGCCCTCTTGATGTTCTTCAAGTGTAACATTAAGGCAATATTGAGGGTTTTCAATGGTATGGTTAACTATGTTCACTTGGTCATGATTACCATTGTTGAAAGGACACTCATGCTCCCAATGTGATTCACTGCATTGTAAGCACCAAGTGTTTTCATCTACTACATTTTCAGGGGCTAAAGTATTGGGAACCTCTTGATCATTATTTGTTCTAAAAAATTATTTCCCTTTATGGAATTTCCCTTTGTAAGGAACCTTAGAGGCTTGTTGTTGAGTTATTTATAGGTTGAAAATCCTATTCATCATCAGCTATAGTCAATTGTAACTTTGCTAAGCTAGAACTAATGTCCGAAGTAGGTTTTGTTGGTTGTGGAGCTTGATTATCTTCCTGATTCAGAGGTCTTTGTTTTCAGCCATTTTTATACCCCATGAAGACTTTACACCCTAGAAGAATGTACACTCATACACACAGGGGAGTGCAGGGGGGTTTGGGGGTTGAATAATCTCGTGAAACAAGAGAATGAAACCGTTAGAGAATTCCATGACAAGTTCGAAAAATTGATGCAAAAAATCCCAGTAAACCATCATTTGTCTGGTAGTTTCCTTCTTTTCCTTTATACCAAAGCCTTTACAGGACATTTGGGATATCTCCTCAAAGATAAAAACCATCAGACAATCCAAGAATCCCAAAATCTAGCTACAAGGATTGAAGACATCCTTTCATCATCTAGAGTTGAGCCTTTCTCAACCCCAAGAGTCAGAACGGACACTAAACCTAATATAGTACACAATGTTTAACCTGCTAGAAAAGAAGGATCGCAGAGCAATAAAATAAAACAAATGCGAAAATAAAACACATAGTATACACAATATAATAGAGACACATATATACGTGGTTCAACCAATGTGGGATACGTCCACCATAGAAATTGTCAGGTCCTTCCCTTATTATTATCCAACAAATGAAGGGATACAACCTACAACAAACCCATTGTAACCTCCTCTTCTTTCTCTCATAGTCTCCTTTCACAGAATACAATATCCACACTGATACATAGCCGTAATACATTTCTAGGGAAAAACAAACCTAACATAAGTTCTACCTTCAGATCTGCAACCTTATAATGACCGGTCCAAATTTACTATGAAATTACAATATACATTTACAAGGAAATTTTTTCTTTGATTTAGCAGACCCTGGGTTGAGTCTGTGTCTATGGAATCAATTCTAGGAACTACCAATGAAGGGACCCCTTTTCCTATGGAACCTTTTTCTTTTCCTTATTTTGGAAAATTTGGTCCTCCTTATATTGCAACATTAAGTCTACCTGGATTCACTATACAATTGTTGGTATGGTTATTTTCCACTCCAGTGATCTCGAATGCTTTTATTTCTTCAAATGAAAGCCCTCCATTTGAAGAATTTCAATCTCATGTTGACCCTTTTCCTTCTTCACCCATCAAGTCTTCTTCCATTTCTTCTTCCTCACTTGGTGAAATCCCTAATGCTAGTAACTAGAATGATAAGAAGAAGAAGAAAATGAAGAACAAGAAGAATAAAAATAAGCAAAGGGCCAAACTTCCAACCACTGCAGAACATGTTGGAAGAAATTAACCAGTTACTGCTAATCAGGTTGGGAGTGTTGATGACAGTGACAAACCTACCAAGACAACTCACAATAACAAATCCCCTTACAAGATTTGTAAGGGTGACCACCTTCTTAAAGATTATCCTGGTATTCCCAAGGTCTTAGAAGTGTGGTATGTGGGTTCCAAAAAAATCATCTCACCAGCTGCCTCAAGTCATGGTGGTGACAACCCATCAATTAGTGATAGTAAATTTGGAAGTAAGAAAGGTAGACTGAATTTCCCTTATAGGTTGTGTGAAGGAATTCATCGAATTTACCTTTTCCCTCGTATGGATGGAAAAGGTTTGTTGGAAAAGTTTTCTATTTCCCAAAAAAAACTTCTTGTTGGTTATCATAAGTTTTCTATTGAACCGCCATTGGTTGATGAACTGGTCAATATGGTTCCTTCATCGGTCAATATGGTTCATCAAGTGATCGATCTGGTTCCATCATTGGTCGATCCAGTAGTTCAAGTGGTTGACCCGGTTTCATCCTTGGTCGATCCCGCTCTACCCTTGGAGAGTGAAGTTGTTCAAGTGATCAATGTGACTCCATTATCATTCAATATCACTCTTCCTTTTAAGAGTGAAGTGGATACTGCTCAAATTTATCTTGTCACTTCATATGATTGCAGACAAGGGGACATTTTCCCTATTCTAATGGAACCCCCTCCAAGTACTGAGCTTATTTCCTTTGATTAGAGTAGACTGATGGGACCTCGTCTTCATTCTTATATACCTTTCCAAATCATTGTATAGTTTTGTGGTAGGGATGTACATCAAACTCTTATAGATGAAGGTACTTATGTTAGTATTTTATCCTCAACTGCCTGGAAAGCACTAGGTTCCCATTAGTTTGTGATTGTTAATCAACATCTATTGGATTTTATAGGATGGCCAGGGAACCTTTAGGATGCTTCCTCAGTTACCTATTACCTTAGGAGGGAAAAATGTGTATATAGACGTTATGGTAGTCCAAGGCCCCTTGGAATTTAATTTACTACTCGGGCATGACTATGTCTATGCCATGAAATCTATTGTGTCCACACTATTTCAAGTGATGTCTTTCCCTCATAATAGAAACATTGTGACCATTGAATAACTTTCGTTTGTTGGACCTCATATGATGGCCAACCATCTGACTTCCCTGCATGGTCCTTTTAAGAAAGTGGTATCCCCCTCGCCACAGGTGGATTATGTGACAACATGTCCCATGTGTTCAACTTATCTTAATGAGAACGATCCTCTCACTATATGATCGACTTATTTTGACTTAGATCTAGTAGTTGAGATGGTGATCTCTTCGATAGGGATATTAGAGCCTGATCTCCCTACCTCTATTGCGGCCCTCGATACGTATTCCTTCCATAGCGTTGTTCTTACATCAAATGAAGATCTCTTGGAATCCATGATTGAGGTATGTCCCTTGACATGTATTCCTTCCAAATCATTTTCCTTTTGGAAGCCATGATCAAGAAGAGGTTACGAGCATAGTTTTTTTTCTCTTTGGAAAACTCGTTAAAAATGAAACAGAGGTTTGGGTATCAAACCCATAAGCCATGAGCACAATTTATTTTATGGTTTCAAGCTCATTAAAAAATGAAACTAGCCCTGAGAAGAGTTTATTTTCTGGTTTCAAGCTCGTTAAAAAATGAAACCTGACATGAGCATAGTTTTTCTCTGTTTAAAGCTTGTGTAAAAATGAAACCTGCCCCAAGCCTATTTTTTCTTTGTTTCAAGATTGTGTAAGAATGAAACCATCCATGAGAAAAGTTCTCATTTTTGTGTCAATCTCATTAAAAAATGAATCAAAGATCTACGAGCATAGTTCCTTTTGCTGTGTCAAACTCGTTAAAAAATGAAACAAATCCTCCTTCGATCGAGTCGAGTCTTTCACTAGATCTCGTAAATGTTGAGTCAATTCTTTCACTAGATACCGTAATTGAACCTTCCTTTCATCCACCTATGTTAGTTTATCCTCTTTCTTCCTCTAGTGAACATTTTCCTATTAGTAACCATGAGTTTAGTTGGGTATAGAAATTGGTGACAACGTAAGAGTTGGCAAACGAAACAAAGCTTGGGGGGCATGTCTCTAGCCTCTGGACATCATGTTGGAGTTGAGCCTCTAGCTCTTCAACTAGAGGAAAGTACCAACCATCCATGGGTATCACTTGAAACCTTTGGACATTATGTTGGGAAGAAACCAAGCTTAGTCTTTGTTCTTTCTCGTGCTCGTAAATACACGAGAATAGGTTACCGGCCTTAGTCTTTGTTCTTTCTCATGCTCGAAAATAAATGAGAATAGGTTACCGAGCTTAGTATTTGTTCTTTATTGTGCTCATAAATACATGAGAATAGGTTACCGAGTATACAAAAATTGAACTCTTTGGAGTCTCCTTTAAGCTCTTTTAGACTCCCTAAAGATGAAAATATTGTCAAGCGAGATTGTCTCCTTTCACACTCGTTAAAGGATTTTAAAGGGAGTCTTTCAAGTGGTAGTTTACCCCTTTTTAGGCATCATAAGACTAATAACTAAAAAGAAACACTCTGACCACTTTGGTTAGAAGAGTTCTCCCTTGTATTGTTTTACAGTTTTTCAATCTTGGGAGACTAAATTTACAAAAAATCATCCATGGAGTTGTCTTTAAGTTCTTTTCATACTCTCTAAACATGAAAAACCACCGAGTTTACCTTCTATGGACTCATAAAATTATTCATTGAAGGACTCATATGGGATCAAACCCCTCTTTCTCTAGGTTCATTAAAAATATGATGAGGGACTCACCGAAGCTGAGATATATCGGTCATTTGTTATCCCCCTCAAGCCCATTAAAAAACAAAGGGGTACCCACCAAGCATGGTGGGGAAAAATTTGAAAGAAGTGGGTCAATTATTTGTCACCCTTGAACATGGCACATGTCTACATTATGTCGTACAGTTGGAGTCCGTTTGATTTAGAGTCATATTGTACTTTTTCATTTCAGTGGAACAGTTACCAATCCCATGTATCATCACACTTTTTTGTTTCAATCAAGAGTATCATGATTCTCGTCACATTAGGTCCTAGTTCATGTCTCTCTGAGTCAACACCACCAAATCACTTGTCATTCCACCCGCAATGTTCAAGGGAAGTGTCAACTTTTCTCAACATTTTGGTCAACCTATGCAGTATCATCAGTTTGTGTCCTCATGTCAGTCCATAATGCTCCATTACACATCATTTCTAGTACCTGTTTCGTGTCGATGATGGGGGGTCATCATGGCCCTCCTTCGACGAGTCTTTTCCTTTTGACTCCAACACATTATCCAGGAATTAGAATTAGAAACCATTTTAGTACCTTGGAGAATGCATTCCTCAATGGTAGGCTTCTTCTCTTTCGACAATGGGTTTACATCATTGGCCCCTGATCAGAAGATTTCATCGAATGTTCGAATTCATCTCATTGATTCACATTCGATGGATTTTATTAAGGTATCTTGGGGATAATTGACATCAATGATGACTTCCCTCACACTTTTTCATGGTATACATCAACGATCGGTAATCAAGTGGTTTCTACCATGTTCGACAATGGGACATATATTCACATGGTTAGATTCGTACCAGTTCGGGAACGAGAAGAAAACCCTGGGTGTTTGTCAGGCGCCTACCACTGTTATATATGCCTTTCCCAGGCTGCGATGGGAGTATTTACCGATATATGATGTTACATTGATCCACTTTGTATTGGTCTGTGGCTATGTTGATATCATGTCGTAGATCCATTGTGTATCGTTCTCATGGCCATGAATTGTTTGAGTCAGGGAGGTATGGATCCACGTTGTATGTCTATTGTCCATATCATTAGTCAGTATTGTCATGGATCCACATTGTATTGGTCAACGACCATGCTTTGAGTCATTTTTTTCGAGCATGGGTATGCCCTCTGATCAGAATCTGGACCAGGGGTCTAAAAAATGCTCAATTTTCAAAGTCCTTGGAATGCGACGAAAACGGTTCCATTACGTCCGTCTCGTTCTCCTGATTCCGGCGGTATATTTATTTTCGCAAACGGAGTCCGTATGGAGAAGTTATTGAGGTCTGTTCGTCGGGCCAAACAGGGAAAAATTTGATGCTGACTGGGCAGGCCATACTGCTGACTGGGCAGGCCGTACTGCTGACGTGGCAGGGCCATACTTCTGACGTGTCAGTTCGTATAGGACACATGGCGGCTCCTGGGTGTGACACATGTCATGCGATTTTGGACTTTTTGGCACGCAGTTTGACCAATCGAAAAGTGACACGTGTCACCCCTGGATGGGTGACACGTGGCACCTGATGACGTCAGCATTGACGTGGCGACCATACGATGACGTGGGCTAACCGGCGTTTGACAAGTGGCATATGGCATGGCACAGTTTTATTGGTTGGCAGTCGGCAAGTGATATTGCGACACATGGCATCTTCCTGGGCGAATGGAAGGGTGCCACGTGGCCCAATCATGGGCTGCCACGTGGCACCCCAGAGTTGGCTTTTGAGTTTATGTGTTGGTTTAAAAATTTAACGGAGGCCGTGGGGTTCGACCCCCGTACCTCCCCTCCAATGTACGATTTAACAATTGTCCGCCAACCAATAGGCCACGCGTCAATGTTTGGTATGTAAACGGATTTCAAAATATTTGAATTTGCATTGGATATTACATGGTAGGATTTCGGGCCGGGGTTTAGCCCCAACCCATAGTCCTATCGCACGCATTCTCATAACCGTGCCTTTGGCGCGGGCGTGTATTATAATGAACCCCGGTCCCATGCTTTTAACATATGACCGTGACATGTTTTGGCGCGCGGGGTTATGTTTATATGGTTTCATTTGTTTAAACGTACGGTTGTATGTGTATGGATATGACCTGTGGTCTATACCTGGAGCGCGCGATTGTGTAACTAGAGCCCCCGGTCACAGCCATGCTGCATAGGACCTTTTCCTTTGATTATTGGGCGCTCGCGGGTTGTTTATATGATTTAAACCCGTGGTTTTATTTATTTAACACATTTGACCACTGTATAATCGTGCGGGGTTTTGAATGGAACAGAGCCCTCGCCCC
>JASDQU010104335.1:247367-262408 GCA_032191745.1 Picea mariana | reverse complement strand
CCCAAAGAGCCAAGTCCATTGAAGGAGGCTCAAGGAGATGTAGCCCAGAGAGGGGTGAACTCCTTTATCATCTTGGTATTGCTGTGATTTTTATGTGTTATTTGCTGCATTTTATACTGCTGTGTATTTGTTTATGACACATATGTAATCTTTTAAATGAGCATTTCCTCTCACATATCCATTGACAAGAAGCAACAAGAACTTAACACATAAACCAGTTTGCACAATTTAACACATGAAGCAAGGTCCTGTTAAGGTTTAATTTAATGAGGTAGAGGGTGCTTGCATAGCATAACAAGTCAGCCTTCTATTTTCAGATCAGATTGGTATCAGAGCATAGATTATTTTTCTTATGTATTTGCCAATGATAGCTTGAGTTGTAGCTGTTGGTATTTGTGCAAGATTGTGTTGAAGTTTGTTATCTTGTAAATATGGAGGAAGCCTTAAACTTGAATAGTTCTCCTACATCTTCCAATTCTAAACTCTTTGACAAAGAAATGTTTAATGCTTTGCTAACCATGAAGGATATGGTACAAGAGTTGTGGAAAGATAGGGAAGAGAGCATTGTCCTTCAAGAGCAGTTGATGGCCATGAAGGAGGAAAAAGAACAACTTCTTGAAAAGTTGCAGGAGATGGAGAATCAACTCCATGAAGCCAAAGAAACCCTTAACAAGTACATGCATGACCATGAGGTATGTAATGTTAATTTGCCTTCAAATTCCTCTCAAGAAGATTGCTTGGATGTTTTTGAAAACCACACAAAAGGAATAGGGTCCAAATTAATGTTAAAAATGGGCTATGAAGGAAAAGGGTTAGGCAAGCATGCACAAGGCATTATTGAGCCTATTGTGGTTGAAGAGAGACCTAAGTATTTGGGTCTTGGTTATGAACGAATTGCTGAAACAAATTCCAAGATTGAGGAAACTAATGAAAAAGTTTCTAGCACAATTTTTGTTTCAAGTTCACCTCCTCAAGAAGGTTTTCAAGGTGAAAGTTCAAGAACTTTGGTTGAAATTTCAAACTCTTCAGCATGCAAGACTTGTATTCAAGATGAATGCAAATGTGTGCAACAAAAAGATTGTGACAGCCATGAGGACAAGAGCAGATTTGAGAGTCTTCAAAAGAGAGCTTGTGACTCTTCCGATTCACCTCCTCAAAGCGACGATAAAGGTGAATGTTCAAGGTATAAATCTGCCTTTAACTCAGTTGCTTTTGATTATGTTAAGCCTAATAAATCTGCCTGTAACAATGGAAAAAGACCATGTACATTTTGTGGTTTATATAACCATCGTGTTTCCAAGTGTTGGAAAAGAAAGTCCACTTTCAGGAAACTTTCCAAGCAAAGGCAACAGGAAGAGAAAATGCAAAAGATTTGCAGTCATTGTCAGAAGAGGGGTCATCTCATTGACCAATGTTGGACATTGCATCCAACCTCTCATCCACGGCACAAGAAGAAATTGGGTGAAAAGATTGACAAGAATGGAAGAGGAGATTCCATCATTGATGTGATCCAAGAGGATTCACAAGAAGACAACTTTCAGCAGAAGGTTTCGCCATTGAGTTGGCTTGGTAAGAAATGGATTGATTTCTTGCGTAAGTAAGGCTTGCATTTTTTCTGTATATATGCACATTTCAGCCTTAGATTTTCACTTTTGTTGAAGTTTGACAAGTTGCAGCAGTTGTCATAAGTTGCAAAGATGCAAGTTGTCATGTGAATGCATTTATTTTTGAAAGCATACTTGTGTTGTACTACCTCGTCAAGAACATGTTAAAGAGGGGTATGCTGTCCATTTTGTTACAGCCATATACACTTTTCATTTCGGCTCTTTAGTACCCACATGCTTTGGGTTTAAGCACCTATGTTTATACAGGAAGAAGAGTGAAAGAGCTATGCACATGCTTTTGGTTTTGTGAGTGCATAAACAATGATTTTGATGATCGTCATCATGATTGGTTCATGTTTGTAACATGATTGTTTATCATGTTTTCGACTTGTCATTTTGGAAGGTTGAAACATTTCACATGAGTCTCGACTTGTGTCAATTTTACTTAACGACTGTGTATGTCGTTCATATTTCTTGACTTATGTTGAGTCAATGGTGTTGTTGTCTTGTCAGTCATTTTGAGTACATTGAGATGGAGGATAACACCATGTGCTTTGATGAAGCACAAGATGCGACAGTTGCTTGAAGAGCAAAAAGACTTTGTTGTCTTTATTTTTCAGTCTTGTATCAATTTATTTTCTAGATTGATGTTTTTCTTGGCTTGTGACAAGATGTCGCAGGAGATGTTACAGCCATTGGAGAGCGTATTGTTGACGCCAAAGAAGTTCACATGAGGGACTTGATTCTCAGTGGGAAGGCTGGTAGTCTTCCAAGCGCAGAGAGAACAGTGGGTCAGCAGCAGCCAGAGAGCAGTGGTTGAAAGACAGAGCTAGTTGCAGTGCAGGGCATGTCAAAGTACTCAGGTGATTGTCGAAAAGTATTTTCAAGTAGAATCAGTTGATATAACTTGAAAGAAGAGGAGTAATGAAGCTCAGATCAATAATTATAAGCTTTTGTGGGTCCAAAAGCCTTTCAGTGGGAAGGCATGATCAGAATCTCAACCAGGGGTCTAAAAAATGCTCAATTTTCAAAGTCCTCGAAATGCGACGAAAATGGTGCCATTGCGTCCGTCTCGTTCTCCTGATTCCGGTGGTATATTTATTTTCACAAACGGAGTCCGTATGGAGAAGTTATTGAGGTCTGTTCGCCGGGCCAAACAGGGAAAAATTTGATGCTGACTTGGTAGGCCGTACTGCTGACGTGGCAGGGCCGTACTGCTGACGTGTCAGTCCGTATAGGACATGTGGCGGCTCCTGGGCGTGACACGTGTCATGCGATTTTGGACTTTTTGGCACGTAGTTTGACCAATCGGAAAGTGACACGTGTCACCCCTGGATGGGTGACATGTGGCACCTGATGACGTCAGCATTGACATGGCGACCGTACGATGACGTGGGCTAACCGGCGTTTGACAAGTGGCAGGTGATGTGGCACAGTTTTATTGGTTGGCAGTCGGCAAGTGATATTGCGACACGTGGCATCTTCTTGGGCGAATGGAAGGGTGCCACGTGGCCCAATCATGGGCTGCCACGTGGCACCCCGGAGTTGGCTTTTGAGTTTATGTGTTGGTTTAAAAATTTAACAGAGGCCGTGGGGTTCGACCCCCGGACCTCCCCTCCAACGTACGATTTAACAATTGTCCGCCAACCAATAGGCCACGCGTCAATGTTTGGTATGTAAACGGATTTCAAAATATTTGAATTTGCATTGGATATTACATGGCAGGATTTCGGGCCGGGGTTTAGCCCCAACCCACAGTCCTATCGCACGCATTCTCATAACCATGCCTTTGGCGCGGGCGTGTATTATAATGAACCCCGGTCCCATGCTTTTAACATATGACCGTGACATGTTTTGGCGCGCGGGGTTATGTTTATATGGTTTCATTTGTTTAAACGCACGGTTGTATGTGTATGGATATGACCTGTGGTCTATACCCGGAGCGCGCGATTGTGTAACTAGAGCCCCCGGTCACAGCCATGCTGCATAGGACCTTTTCCTTTGATTATTGGGCGCTCGCGGGTTGTTTATATGATTTAAACCCGTGGTTTTATTTATTTAACACATTTGACCACTGTATAATCGCGCGGGGTTTTGAATGGAACGGAGCCCTCGCCCCGGTCACACGACTTACACCTCATAGGACCGCTTTACAATGGTTAGCGCACGGGAGGGGGTTCATATTATAACCCACGGTTTTATGAGTTGAACCATGCGACCCTACCCTCCAGAAATGGGCGCGCGAGAGAGTGTATGTTAATGGAGCCGGGTTTTATTGTATTAAAACCATTGTTTAACATTTGCGCGCGTGGATTCTAATTTGGTTTTATTTTGGATTTTAAAATGGTTATTTCAACCATTCCGCCCGCCACATGTCATTCCCAGGTTTAACATGGGAACTGTTAGCTTTTGGTGCGCGGGACGTGGACATATGGTCCCCCCATGCGCCCAACACATCTGCCCTCGGGGGCCTTATTCTCGCTAACTGTGCGACAAATTAGTGCGATTTGTGGAACGCACGTTGGTGCTGGGTTTTGTGAGCGAAAACGCTCAGAGGCTAGGTTTCATTGGGGACAGGTGCAATATGGCGAACCAGGACAGAGCTTGGAGAAAGGAAAAATGGCAGCAAGCATAACTTTTGGAGTTTTTGGCCAAATGAGGCTCGGTAAAAGCCCAGCTAGGGGTTTTTGGATGTTCTGAGTCCATTTTTGAGGTTTTCACAGGAATTTGAAGAGCCCATTTGCAGGTTTTTCACATTTGAAGCTTGAGGAAGCTCCATGAAGATTAAAGCCCTCATTGTTTGAGGCATTGCTCAGATGAGCACATAACCATTTTCTGAGACTGAATAGTCATTTCTGACTGTTTATTATGCTCTGAACACATTGGGACAGGTTTCAGATCCATTGGAGGACTTCTACAGGCATTTTTTCTCCATTGAAGCTCAGGGAAGCTTGGAGGCCATTTGTAGAAGAGGTCATTGCTGGAGGAGACAAGATCCATTTGCAGAGTTTTTACAGTCAAATTTGGGGTTTTTATGTATTCTGAACTCAATGGTATAGTCTGTAAATCCATTTGAGTCGAGCAGCATCTTGTAAAGAGAATTTCACAAACTAATCCCAAAGAGCCAAGTTCATTGAAGGAGGCTCAAGGAGATGTAGCCCAGAGAGGGGTGAACTCCTTTATCATCTTGGTATTGTTGTGATTTTTATGTGTTATTTGCTGCATTTTATACTGCTGTGTATTTGTTTATGACACATATGTAATCTTTTAAATGAGCATTTCCTCTCACACATCCATTGACAAGAAGCAACAAGAACTTAACACATAAACCAGTTTGCACAATTTAACACATGAAGCAAGGTCCTGTTAAGGTTTAATTTAATGAGGTAGAGGGTGCTTGCATAGCATAACAAGTCATCCTTCTATTTTCAGATCACCCTCCTCGAGGATACATATATATTGTTCACTAATTGGTTGCAGATTCTAACAGGCTCTTCTTCTCTAGTTCCTTGGTGCACATTATCATTTGTAAAGTGTTTCAACCATTCACTTCCCTTCCGACCTTGCACTTTAGGGGGAAATATGTTACACACAAAATTTGCACACTACCTAGTGTCATACTAAGTGTTGCACTTTCATCACTATTTCGTTTAGTGTCGCACTTATGTACATTTGTGTTGTTAAGTGTCGTAATATCAAAATGAGACTTTCCTAAGTGTTGCATTCATGTTTTACCAACTTAGAAACCATGGGACAACATTTTGTCACTTCCCTAGTCAAAAGGGAGAAGGAAACATCATTTTCTAAAGGTTAGACACTTGATTTGTACACTAGATTTGACTTGGTTGGAAGGGTGACGCTCCCCTATTCATGTCTAGAGGGCGTTAGTCCTTGGGTGACACTCCCTAGACCATTTTTAGTGGGTGTCTGTGACACTCTGTCTCAATAATTGGGGGAGAGTCAATCAATTATGCCTAACTCCGCCTTTATCTAAAGGCCATCTCCAAGGATCTTTGGGTGGTTATGGATGAGTGATGACTCATACCCTCGAGTCACTCAACTTCCCTTCCATTATGGGGTTCCAAATCCTAACTTAGGAAGAAAATATCTCCTCCTTCCCTTCATTTGCTAATAGTGTTTGATATTTCAAAATCCTATATAAGTAAGGTCATCCATGGGGGAATGGGAGATGAATTCTATAAAGGGTGAAACTTGATAATGTTTAAGCCATTATTATAGTTATTTTCATTTCAATAGATAACAGCAACATAAGACAAGATCAGTGAGAAATAAACAATCAAAAGAGACACAACATTTATCCTGGGAAACCCTCTAGGGGAATAAAACCCAGCAAAACTTCCTTATTATAGATAGCCAATACAATGTCAAGAGATAACTCAAACTAATACAGAAGATCCTCTCCCAAAGATGCGCCACTTTGTCTCATTCTTCTCTAACTGCAATTCTGAAACTTGTCTCTCAAAATGAGCAAGTGAGTTGTGTGTCTAAGTGAGGTGCTAGCCTCTTTATTTATACAAGACTGGCACGTGTGAAGTGTCTCTTCACTGGCAGGGTAAACTTCTCCAACTAGGTGGTTATAACAACCTTTATTATATTTCGGGGCCTCTTTAATATCTTCTGGGGCCGACTTCTTATTATAGCTATTACAGTTATATTTTGACCAATCCGCAAAAGGGGATCTGGTCCTTTATAATAACCGACATGATCAATCCACAATGGGGATTGATCCAATGAATAAAATATCAAATAATAATAAGAATACACTTTGCAGTTACATTATTTTAACACTCCCCCTTAACAAGAAGGGTATTCTTCATCAGCATCATGCGAGAGAGAGAGGCCTTTATCATCAATAGAATCAAGTGGGTGAGAGGAAAACATCATCAATATCATCTTGGAACACTGACTGGCGTATCTATAAATCATCGGAAGTTTTCTTCATCGGCAGTGTTATCACCATAACAATTTTCAGATCATGATCCAAATTTTAGAAATTTAGTGAAATGTTATATCACTATGGAAGCATGATAGTTTGGGGGACCGGGCTATATCTAGTGGCATATAGACAAATATAGTGGAGGTGCAAAAGGTATAACTCGGCGGACCGACAATCTTGAAGAAGCTTGGATCAACGGATAAGGAACATATCGGGGAATGAAGCAGCGCAAAAGATAATTATTCGAATACGGGCTGCGGAAACCATTATGGTTTCCTTCATGGATGTGTGGCACCCTCAGAGCCACATCGGGGCAAAAAGCGGTCTACCTAAAACTGTGTTTTCTAACCCCCGATATCAAAAGTTTATGAAGCTCAGCGGACCATAGATCACCTTCTTATTTGCACTAATTTTTTCCCAATGCATCTTGTCCTTGTGTTATTTTTCCACTCAAATTTTCAAACTGTTTAACCAGCTCTGTCAAGCTCCCATCACCTAAATCCTTCACCCAATAGATAATCCAAAATAGTCATGTACTCCACGAGTCAAAAGTTGGAAAATATCCCAAGCTTATACCTAGCCTTAATTCTTATCTAAATCCCTTAGTTCCATCACTTCATTTAGTTTTACCCTTATTTTCGTGTTCCCGTTGAAAATGAAAAATATTCCTTTTATTAAGAACCCTTATCCTATCCACAAAGTCTTGAGTTAAGCCTCATATGCCCAAAGCCCTTCAAAAATAGAAAAAGGGGTTTTTTATTATTAATATAAATATTTTTATATTTATATTAATATTTAATCCAATATTTAATTTATGAAATCACGTCATATTATGGGCACGAATCTCAATTTATAATGTGGAAAAGTCAAAGGTTCGATGGAGGGCGCACATACATGTCGGGGATTGAAGTAGCGAGAAGGTTAATTTTGTGAAGGCGAACCAGGGAATACTACCATGGTTTCTTTGGTGGACACGTGTTTTTACGTGGAGCACATCGGAGGTAAAAGAAGTTGATTTAAACCACTTTAGCCAAATCCCAATATAATAAATGAAAGCATTTATCATATGTTTTATGTGCGACATTTTTCCAAGAGTGCATTTCAATAATGATTATAGGATTTCCAATAAAAGAAATTCTTCCTCGCCATGAAATTGTTTTACAGAGGTAAAATTCATGTTTTACAAATTAAAGACATTAATGCTTATTTCCATGCAAAGGATTTAAATGGGAAGATGCACGTGAACAAAGACTTGGATAACTCTTTATCCAAATATTTACATGAGTAAAAGAAGAGGATAGAAGGTATTTTACCAACTAGAAAAAACACACAGTAAATGTTTTTCCACAGTGAAACGGTAAATTGGAAAAACATTACACAGTAAATGTTTTTTACAGGGAAATGGTAAGAGTAAATTTTTTTTACAATGAAATGGTGAATTGGGCAAACAAGACTTGGTTTTAAAAACCACGGGCATGAATTAAATTATCGAAATTTAATTATATAGGATAGAAAAATATTTGGGAATTATTTTTATTTCAAATATATTATTCCCAAATATTTAATGAGAATATCGATAAATGCAATTATATTTGAAAGAGTATGAGTTACATTTCAAAGAGAACGTGGCAGAGGAAGGAGCTGGAGCGTCAGAGGAATCTGTAGGGATCATGAAACATTTTTCTGAAAACTGTCATTTGTAATCATTGTAGAAGTTGAAACGTTTCATTTCAGTTATTGTAACCGATTGCACACTAAAGGAACTCAAATTGTATAAGTGTTAGAGGTTTTGAGTGTATTAGAGAGGAAGAAGTGCAAGGGCACAATTCCGGTGGTTCTGGACTATATTGTAATTTTTCTGGGACTAAATTGAATACATATGCAGAAGCATTTTGAACTATTCATGAAAAGATTCTAATGGCTATGATATGAGTTCTGTCTTCCTTCACTGTTTGTATTTCCTGTGTTCTTTAATTCCATTTACACTGTCTTCCGTTTAAATTGGAGAGTTTAAAGGCCCAGAATTCGTCCTGCGACGCTCTTGGTCTAAGCAATTTAAACTATGTGATTGTCTTCTTAACTTATTCAGAATTTGTTTCAACAATGCTTTGATGCAGTTATTTGTCTTCTTTATCTTCCTACACATCTTTTTATTTCAAGAATAACTCAGATTCATCGCCTTATTTAGCCTTTTTCCTCTGGAGATTTCTATCAGTCTATGCATTGTCTTCGTTCACTTTCAGAATTTTGACTCCATAGCCCTGTGTGTTCCTCCCCTTCTTAGCCAACAACTTTATAAAAATCCCCAAAACAAACCAAATCTAGCCACAGATTTCCATAGATATATCAAGTGACACGAGAGAGCCCTCTCTGAGTTGGGTAGGCTAGTGACTCAGCTCTAAAGCTAGTTGAAACCAGGGGTGATTTTAAGAACCCCCCCTAAATTTATATGTATAATAAATGGGCAAATCCCCATGATACATAGGAAAAATTGAGGGCTATTTTATCAATAATATAAAATGTATATATAATGTTTTGGCGAATCTTTTAGTCAATTATATAATCTTATAAAATATTGGTGAATCTTTCATTGAATTATAAAATCTTGTAAAATGTTGGCGAATCTTTCACTAAATTATAAAACCTTGTAAAGTCTTAGGGGATCCTCCAACGACCTCACCTAAAGCCTCAATTTCCTAACCTAATTGACAAACCTTGCCTTGCATTGACATACCTTTCCTTGAAATGACATGCCTTGCATTGACATGCCTTGCCTTGACATGTCATGTCTTGCCTTGCCTTGACAAGCCATGCCTTGCCTTGACATGTCTTGCCTTGCACTTCAATACTAAACCTTACAAATCAGCGAGTACCATGTTCTCTACGCAAGAGCTATTGGAAGTCTGATGTATGCTATGGTCTATACTAAACCAAACATTGCCCATGCAGTGGGAGTTTTGAGCAGGCATATGTCAAAACTAGAGAAGGAACATTGGACAAATATAAAGAGGGTCTTCAAATATCTACAGGGCACTTCCATTATGCAATATGCTATCAAGAAAGACTTGGACCTCATAGAGAGGTTGATATATAGGGATTTGTTAATGCAGAATGGGCTGGAGATCTAGACCGTAGAAATCTACAAGTGGTTATGTTTTTAACATATTTGGTGGAGCAATCAATTGGATGAGTAAGAGGCAAGGTGTAGTTGCATTGTCAACTACAAAAACTGAGTACATGGAAGCCACTCATGGAAGTAAGGAAGTTCTATGGTTTCAAAGCTTGTGTTCGAGTATTGGTTTTGTTTAGAAAGCACTAACAATAGGTTGTGACAGCTCAAGTGCAATTTTTCTTACAAAGAACCCTGCTTATCATTCCAAAATAAAGCATATTGATGTGCAATGCCATTTTGTTAGATACATGGTTGAATAGAACAAAGTATTGTTGGAAAAGGTTGACACCCTGAAGAACATTGTAGATTCATTGACAAACACTGTTAGTATTGAAAATTTATCTTAGTGTAGAGAATCAATGGGCATTGTTGCCCCTAGCAGCTAATTATATGAAAGCCTTCCCCTTGCCCCCATTTTTGCATAGAATAAAATGAATGGGAGGATGTGGGACATGTGTTGTACTCTTTGCAAGTAGACTCAATCTCATCCCAAAGCGTAGGTGGTCCGTTTTGGTCTATATTGTGCTTTTTCGACCAGTATTTTTTAGTCCGTTGTAAACTAATGATGGGTCGCAGCAGTTCGGGGTTGTTTTTGGCCAATTTTTAGGAGTCCATTTTGAATTCTAGAGAGTAGGTCAAGTAGCCCCACGTGTCTACTTTCCAACGAGCCATCAAACTCGAGAAAATACCCATGGGAAGGCCTCCAAAAGCTGAATTTTCCAACCTAACTTAGAAGGGTCATGCCATGGGTCGCACTGCACAGAAGGGTCACATTGTTCAGAAGGGTCGCACTGCGCAGAAGGGTCACACAGAAGGGTCACACTGCCTCAAAATGCAAAAAAAACCTCTTTATTTTATAGATTTTGCTCCTTTTAAGTTTGCAGGATGGTTACAAGGAGCTCTTGAGATATATAAGAGTGCAAATGATTTAAAAAGTAACCCATCTTACCCTATTATACTTGGTGAAAAACTACAAATTTAAGAAGCTTACCTTATCCACACTCACTGGATAAGGTAAGTTGCATCAGGCCACATATTTTTTGTTTTGTTTTGTTTTGTAGTTGCATCAGGCCACAGATTTTAACCACTCCCTTAATCTTCATTTCCTCCTTCAGGGACCTGACCATATTAGCTCTTTGCCAATATCAGCCAATGAAATTCCTATAGGCTTAGATGTAAGTTTGGCATGCATTCGGTCACCATGTGCTTAAAAGGAGGAGCGGAGTGTTGCTCTTGGACATACCACTATGGCTGATACTTTGAAGTCGAATAGTTTGTCACAGTAGTCATCCCAACCAGAAATCACTTCAGTGGCTCTAACTTCTTCAACAGTGCCAAGTCAACCAGAAACCAAATTTCAACAAACCATTTCTTTGACACTAATATCTGCTCCAAGTGTATGTTCCTCACTACTGGATATTATGTATGTGCCATCTCCTGACGTATGAGTGGTTGGTGTGGTTGGAACCATTAAACATGTGGTTGGCACTGTGGAAACGCAGTGGGGAACATATGTCCCATCAACTCTTTCTCCTTCATCCCTCCCAAAAACATTGCTAACAAAGTCCAACCACAATGTTATGCAACTACTGTCCTTCATTGCTCCCAAAAACATTGCTAACAAAGTCCAACCACAATGCTATGCATCTACTGTCAATGCTAAATTATCTCCAAATAACTCTGATTCTTCTGTTCTAAACACTGTGATGGATGATAATCACTCTAGCAAGTCCATAACATAAGATGGCGACTTGCCTATTTGAACCAAAGTCCCATGCATGAATATCTGTTGCACATGGAGCTTCTGCTAACAATCCTTTTGTTAGCACAAATTTTTGACTCGTCAAAATTTGTTTCTTTCGTCAATTTTGTGTTGTTTTGCAGTAAATTTCTCACCGTCATAAACCTCCAACTCCTTTCTCATTTTTGTCAAACCCCTAAAATTCCTGTGGCCAATTTTACTCGCTTCTTATATTCTCGATCGAATTTTGTCACATCCCTGTCATGTCAAAATTTTTAGAGTGACATATTTTCTTATATATTCTTGCTATCTCATAAGCCATCATCAATCATATTTTTGTTTCCTCTTACCATTACAAAATAAAAGGGATTTTTTAATTACTTTTTAATAAAAATAAAATATCCCTTTTAGTTTGCTTTTGCCATAAATTATTTGGCAAAAGGTAAAATTGGGATTACAAGTTTCGATACCATATCTATTTCTATGATATATTTCCATATATAATAAAATAAAATGCCTTTCCTCCAAGTCTTAATCATCTTGAAGAGCGCATTTTTGTTTCCTCTTACCATTACAAAATAAAAGGGATTTTTTAATTACTTTTTAATAAAAATAAAATATCCCTTTTAGTTTGCTTTTGCCATAAATTATTTGGCAAAAGGTAAAATTGGGATTACAAGTTTCGATACCATATCTATTTCTATGATATATTTCCATATATAATAAAATAAAATGCCTTTCCTCCAAGTCTTAATCATCTTGAAGAGCGCGAACAGCCAAACTACGCCAATGGGTGAAGTTACCTCACGAATTCTTATTGTGCACCACGCGCCATGATGCACTTCTATAGTCTGATCTATATGAACACATAAATAATTTAAATATTATACATGTGGGATATATATCCTGGGCAGACAGAAGGCGTGTTTTTCATTGAGTGCTTGATTGCAAAGCAAAATGTTGTGCTGTCGCATATCTCTTAGATTATGGTGTTTTCGAAACCATTGGATGCAAAGTATTATGAAATGCTCGATTCATTGCCAGCAGTTCGCCAAATGCAATGGAACAGGTGCAGTTTTGACGGATAATTGATGGTTAATTGCCCAAGATCAAGCCCACGAGAGAGTATGCAGTTATAAGCTTGGCGCCAACGATGTGTCTAGATGTCAAAGCAAAGCACACATAAAACGCCAAGCTGGAAGGAGCAATGATCAGAAAAGTTCGATATTACACACTGGAATGAAGCATCCAGAAAGTATTCTTGGCGATCACCAGTCTTGGATTTAATTCCACCTCAAACATTGACAACAGCAAATTCAAGAGCACATTTTGTGACACAAGAAGTTATTAGTACAGGTCTCGATTATGGTTCTGCCTTTCTCATAGATGGGTATGACATGGGAATGCATTAAGGAGTTGGATGAAAACGTTGAGTCTAGAACCCGTGTGGAAGGACACTTGTTAAAATAAAGAAAGATCATTTCCAGATCTTTCGTTATTAGTTAAGCCATCAATAGCTAATTTCCAAGGCATGAAAGCAGATTGAAGACAGGGGGCAGAGCATCCAAATATCAAATATTTGGAGGTCTCGAGTCATGGAAAGCTCTGTGAGGATTTATGTGCAAGTGTCACCATAGTTCAATGAGTAAAGCACCTAGCAGTCAAAGATGACTTTCTTGGCAGATTTCCAGGACGTAACAGAGCACTTGGCAACAGATAGCAGTTAAAACAACTCCCGATTTGAAGGCGCTTTTGATTCCAGCAGTTCCAAACTTCATGCAACTAAATAATCGAGATGCTATTTTTAGATTGTATTTCCTAAAAATTAGGAGAGTTTGTTGTTGCATTTTATATGAAAATGCCCAAATTGTAGTGAGGGAAAGGGGTACAGGTCCAAGACCCGAGAGGATTGGTAGAAGGCAGTTTACCTGAGCGTGCATATTTTGTAAGCCGGAGGGCATTGTTGTATGGATTCCTCTTAGTTATTAAAGAATCATTTGAGCTGTGTTATCAGAGTGTTGAAATCTGTCTTTCATTTCTTAGTCTTCTTACTTGAAATAAACTGTAATCATTGAGGATCAATGATTGCTTCTGATTTGTAGATTCATGAGCAGCAAGGGACCTGCTGTAATTGCTTATAAGTCATTATTTTGATTCAAGTACCTTGCATTCATTTTTGCAGAGAGGATCCCTGCCTAGTGGATGTTTTGTTTCATGTTTTTTCTCTATTCTTCTACTCATCATCATATAAGCTCATTATCTTATGTGCAGCTCAAGTGCCTTCAATCCATAGAGTGTTTACTTGACTCCATGCCCAATGGTATTTTACTGATTTGCAGTTGTTTTAAATGTCAGCTTGCTGCCCTATCCTTTTCCTCACTCAGTCTTGCTGATCCACATACCAACTCAATTTACTCTTGACATTCAAATGAATGAGTACTAAGCTTACATCTACAACAGTCTAGGTGTGACCTCTAGTGCTAACACATTCCATTATGGAGAAGCAGTGCAATAACAGGCCTCGATAACAATTTGAAACCTTAACCCAAATGATCATATATCTTACAAAAATACATCTACTACAGAATTTTTGTACATTGCTGTATTGATAATTGTATATGCATATTTATATGTTTCCTTTTACCTTTTATAATCCCTGATAACTCAAGACAAAAAAGGGGCAAGTTTGTGATTTTCATACAAATTTTAACACTGATTTTAATTCCAAAACTTTACCCCAGTGAACTTCTTGAACAACTTTTTCTCTTCCTCGCGTATTTATGTATGGTATTGTCCCATGGTGAATATTCTCGGATTATCCCATGGCAGCTTATTTCTTCTGTTTTCTTCTTGGCATGTATTGCAGCTATGATTTTTGCATCTTCAACTAGCATTTTCAATTACTACTAGTCTATCTATATTTCTCATCTTCACAGGTAGACATCCAACCTTAATGTTCACCTTTCAAATTGGGTGCAATTTCTGTTAATTACAGTTTGTATAGATGACAATTTTATATATATATTTATGCATATATTCCTGTACTTTTCTCACATTTATAGATCCAAGAATATTTGCATCACATGTTTTTTGTATTTTTTTTAATTGACTTATCTACCAATACCAATTGTACATAATAACTAGGTTTGTGATTATGGTTGCATCTTGTTAGAACTTAAAACCATTGGGCAAAGGTTGGACTATTTAATTTTGTGCATCTTCCATAGACCCAATCTGATTCCATCCATGGTTATTAAAACTCGTCACTTAGAATTGGTCAACACCTATGAACTCCACTAGAACTCCACTACTGAGGCAATTCTCTACCATATGGTGTAGCTATATTTCTTCTTAAAATCCCTTTACAAACTAGTATCAAAAATTGGAGAAATAATGATGGCATAAAAACAAACACAAATATTCATTCCCAAAGTTCTCAGTGATGTAAATTCTCTGTACCAAATTTGATTATTGATCCCATAGCTTAATGTTTCTGATCACTTAGTTTCTCTAACCTAGTTGGTTACTTTTTGGGAGAACCTCCTCAAAAAATATCTTATAATCATA
>JASDQU010104335.1:224895-239587 GCA_032191745.1 Picea mariana | reverse complement strand
ATTGGGAAGACATTCTGTAAAGATAATAATTAATAATATAATTATTATTGATTATTAAATTTAGTATATAATAAGTAAAAGATAATAATAAATAATTATTGATTATTCAAGGGACACATCCTTTCATGGATGGTCACCTTATGTTCCATATATATGGGACACTCATCATTGTAATAATACATGGAATCTTATCTCATCTCATATGAAGAAAAACCAACATGGTATCAGAGTAGGACTGGGCTTTAATCCCTCATGGAAGAGCCCAGGAAGATGAGAGTTTAAATATCGTACTTGTGTTTACTAAGAAGAGGAGTTGTGCATAACCCTAACCAGTCACAACATGGAAAGCTCTTTGGCTATCAACATTTTTTCTTTGCCTCTCGTCCCTAGATCAATACGACTTTCATTACAATAATAGACATAACAATTTTTTTTGGAGATGCCAAGACATCATCAGGTTCGACATGTGTTTACCTTCTACCGATTTATGGCTCTTCCTTGTTTTCTAGTCCTGCCGAGACACATAGCCAATCATGTGCCCACAATTTCTAGTGCACACTGTGTTTAATGAAGAATGTCCCCAAAAAAAAAAATTGGTGGCAGGTTCCTAAATTTTAAATCATATTGTGCCTCCTCTACCTTACGTCTTGATCCCTCCACTTATCTTGTCGATGATATGAACTCTCTCACCTTCTATTCCAGGACCGCGAATAAGCGTATTACTCTAGTGTGCGAGTTTGAGCCCCAAAATTGACTAGAATTGAAGTGCTCGGATGTTCAGCCTATCAACTTTATCAAGAGAAAGTTTAGAGTTTTTCGGGCGACCTACAGTAGGAGGAGGAAGTATCAGTAGGAATGTAATCTCTAGAAGATGATTGCATGGCTTCCTTCTTTCTTAAGCGTGGAAATCACTTGGTTCTAAAAGATTTCTTCCCCATGGCCTTTGATTCAACTACCTACGAGTAGGAAAGGCTGAGCCAGTTCGTTCATGATGGCATTGATCCCTTGGAAACTTGAAACCTGCGCAAATATTAATATTCAATGGAATTCAAAGAGAATGATGGATTTTCCACAGAGACAGATGTCAAATCCATTGTAGAGATACTGGAAAATGAAGTAAGTGCGCCCTGGTTTGAAAACAGTGAGTAAAAAAAATAAAAAATCCATAAAGTATATTTGATAACATTGTTTGAATTTATGCCCATGGCAAAGGTTCGGCCTCTGGAAAGAAGGAATCAATATCAATGAAGGAAAAGAATGCGTCTTTGGATCCGAGCCTAGACTAATTTATAGGAAATATTCCTTGGTGAGCTGTTTTCGTAATGAATCCATTGAATTTCGTTTGTTCAATGGTGTATGTCAGGTAGAAAGAAGACCCCATATCCTATAATCACCATTGGAGGATTTCATGGATTTAGGAAGAAACAGATATGAAGATCGAGTACCTAAGGGCCTTCGTTTAATATGAAACACGGAAATCCAGTTCCCAAGAATCATCATTGGTTTAATCAGGATCAGTTTGTGCTGAGATGGACATGGGTGCATGTTGCAACAATTTCTCTCACATTTGGCGAGATCAACATGAGTATTGGTGTGGATTGATCAATATGGACTTGAGAAGTAGTGAAAAATCCTCTTAGTCAAGATCCTATGGATATTGTGTCAATATGTTGATGTTTGAGGTAGCATCATGAGACATTCTCCCCAGAGGGTCCTGTGTGGAATAGTAGGGGGTAATGTAGATGGTCAGATGAAGGAACCATGACATTGGTTTCATGAGGAAACCTCGATACGTTTTATGAGACATTGGTTCCATGAGGGAACCTTGATATGTCTTAGACATGTGTTTCACTAGGGAATCATGAGATGTCTAGTATGGACACAGTTCATGAGTGAAGCTTGAAGTTGGACACTTCAGAATATTTTGGTGTCCAGTATACATTCATATACCCAAAGAGAAAATGACCAAGCTAGACCCTTCAGGAAGAAAGGGTACATTTGTGGGGTACAATGAGTCTTCAAAGGCATACCGAATCTACATCCTTGGTCAGAGAGAGATTGAGCTAAGCATAGATGTTACCTTTGAGGAGGAGGTATCCTTCATGATATCTAGAGGATCTCACATGGCTATTGATAGTGAGAAACAAGAAGAGATGGTTCCTTCTCCCCCTCCATTTGATGTTCCCAGAGATATTGTAGTAGGTCAGAAGAGATCTACATGGACTTGTCAGACTCTGTAGGAGGCAAAAAGACATGCATCTCCTCGTGGTACCTTCCGAGAGAGTAAGAGACCTCAAAGATATATGTGCTATGCCACAACTATGAGCCACATAATTGATTCACAGCCTTCATGTTATGAGGAGGCACCTAATCGAGCAGTATGGAGAGATGCCATGATGGAGGAGTATCATTCCATCATGAAGAATGATGTGTGGGATATTGTTTCGAGACTCAAGGGTAAGTCTGTAGTGAATTCCAAGTGGATATATACAATAAAACACATAATTGATGGGAGCATCAAGAAGCACAAAACGAGATTTTTTGCTAGAGGATTATCTCAGGTGGAGGGAATAGATTATGAGGAGACATTTTCTCCTGTTGCTCGATACAGTTCTATCCAGATGATTATTTCCCCTATAGAATCCATGGGTTGGAGAGTACATTAGATGGATGTAAAGACAACATTTCTCAATGGAGAGATTAAGGAAAAAGTATACATCGAGCAACCACATGGTTTCATGATACATGAGAAGGAGTCTCATGTGTGCAAGTTGAAAATGGCCTTGTATGGAATCAAGCAACCACCTCAAGCTTGGTATGCGAGGATTGATGGACACCTGATGAGTTTGGGCTTCAACAAAAGTGTTGTTGATCCCAACCTGTACTACAAAACTGTTAATGGTGAGGCCCTGATTTTGGTCCTCTACGTTGATGATTTATTCCTCATCGATACAAAGAGCCTTATTGTTGAATGAAAGTATGCATTGACCTCTAAGTTTGAGATAAAGGATCTTGGTATGATGCACTACTTCTTGGGACTAGAGGTGTGGCAAAGAACTGATGATATCTTCCTAAGTCACAAGAAGTACACAGTTGAGAAATTGAAAAAGATTGAGTTAAGTAACTTGAAGCTCACCAATGATGACGAATATGAAGAAACTAAGTGTTTCTTCTTCCCATTCCAACAAAATTGATTCGACTATGTATAGGCAGCTGATTGGTAATTGATGTATCTGGTTAAACACCAGACCAAATATTTTCTATGCAGTGAGTGCACTTATCCAGTTTATAAGTCAGCTAAGATAAACACACTAGATTGTTGCGAAGCACGTGTTGAGATACCTATGAGGCACAATTCGACATGGTCTGAGATATACTTCCAGTATTGATATGATATCGCAGGAATATATTGACTCTGATTGGGCAGGGCGCGCACTGGACAGAAAGAGCTCCTTCAAGTGTTGCTTCACTTTGGGATATTTCATGGTTTCCTGGTGTAGCAGGAAATGAACTTCTGTGGTGTTGAGCACAACAGAAGCATAATACATTGCATTAAGTATGACAGTCTATGAAGCAGTGTGGCTTCACAAGCTCCTTGCAGATCTATCTGAACATGTGCTGGATTCCACCATTATTCATTATGGTAACCAAAGTTGTGTGAAGATCTTTGATAATCCAATGTTTCATGAAAAATCGAACCACATTGAGATCAAGTACCATTTCATCCGAGACATAGTGTAGAGGAAGGAATTATTGATGTAGTACCTTCTTACAGATGAGCTAGTTGTTGATGTTCTTACCAAACCAAGGCGAAGTTCAAGTACTTCTATGACAGACTTGGTGTGGTAGAGAATGCCTCCCTCTCTGAGAGGGAGTGTTGATGTTTGCAGCTTCCTGAGACATTCTCTAGATCATACTACTCCATGACTAAGTTGAGTTGATGTGTGATGACACTTATCCGAGAAGGGATAAGTGTGGTTGGGCTTATAACCCAACATCCCATGTGGAGAGCACATGAGGACATGTCAAGGGAGTTGGCCCTTGATGTCACACACTATGGGAGTTGACCTTAGTGTTTCTAGAGGGTGTAGCCTCTCGAAGTCCACATGGAGTGCCATGTGTGATAAACTTTCTCCAAATCGTACTCCTCTATGAATTGAGTTGAGTTGATCTGTGGGGACACTTATCCGAGAAGAGATAAGTGCGGTTGGGCTTATAACCCAACGTCCCTTTTGGAGAGCACATGAGGACACGTCCTATGAAAACCCTAGTGTTTCTAGAGGGTGTAGCCTCTAGAAGTCCACATGGAGTGCCATGTGCGACAAACTTTCTCCAGATCGTACTCCTCTATGAATTGATTTGAGCTGATATGCGAGGACACTTATTTGAGAAGGGATAAGTGTAACACTTATTCGAGAAGGAATAAGTACAATTGGGATTATATCCCATCGTCCCATGTGGAGAGAACATGAGGACATGTCAAGGGAGTTGACCCTTGATGTCTCACACTATGGGGAGTTGACCCTAAGTGTTACTAGAGGGAGTAGCCTCTAGAAGTCCACATGGGAGTGCCATGTGTAAAAAATCTTTTACTACTATGGTGGTTTTGTACCACTGGATGAGACTGCATGTCTCTGGACAGTAGTTGTGTACTACTATGGAAAGATGCCTCCCTAGCTAAGAGGGAGTGTTGATGTTTCATCATCGGGAATAACTTTTCCTACATTGGGATGCAGACCAAGGGAGATAGGATACATTTATCACAAAGGTGAGCTTGTGATATATGGGCCCAGAAGTAGTCCTTCCTTGATCATGAAAAGGAATAATATGGACTCGAGGTGCTTGAAGTGATTTCCATGTGTCAATTAGCATCAAGCCGACATTCACTCATAGGTGTGTGCCTATGGTGAAAGATCTTGGTATAGTCATTGTCCTTGTCATAGTGATTTGACAAGGAATGATAAATACTCAAGATGCTATATGTTATTACGTGCGGACCTAGAGTGAGCCTAAATTAATTGGCTCAGAGGGAGATTCACAGAAGGATTTTCTCCTCGGTTCAGGTGGGAGAGAGATGTCTTCCAAGACTGACAAACAAGTGTCATGAGTCTAGGGTGAAGTTTGTATACTTCAAATACAAGAGTGACATATTGCAGAATGTCTCCCTCGTTGAGAGGGAGTGTCGATGTTTAGACAACATCGAGAAGACATTCTCTAAAGATAATAATTAATAATATAGTTATTATTTATTATTAAATTTAGTATATAATAAGTAAATGATAATAATAAATAATTATTGATTATTCAATGGATGCATCCTTTCATGGATGGTCACCTTATGTTCCAGATATATGGAACACTCATCATTGTAATAATACATTAAATCTTATCTCATCCCATATGAAGAAAAACCAACATTGAAGAGATTCAAGATAGTGTGAGTAGGTAGGGTAAATAGTTCTAATAAAAGCAGTTAACTATAAATCAATCTTTACACCAATGGTGACAATATCATGAAAAAGTGCTCTAATTTCAGAGGCTAGATTCATTGGATCATTATCCTTCATCTCTAAATTAAATAACTTCAATATCAGTTGAATAATATCAAGTTTTGAATGAGAATCATAAAGATTTTTGAGTTTCTTTAAGGCTAAAAAAGCAGATTTACAAGAAATTATATGCCTGTGTACCTCTTGACTCACAAGCATATGCCTGCTTACCTCTTGAATGACAAGCATATGCCATTTTGTATTTACTCTCCCATATTGCAAGATCCTTATCATCTGTGGGTTCTATTATCACCATAACAATTTTCAGATCATGATCCAAATTTTGGAAATTTAGTGAAATGCTATATCAATGTGGAAGTACGATATTTTGGGGGGTCGGGCTATATCCAGTGGCATATAGAAAAATATAGCAGAGGTGCAAAAGGTATAACTCGATGGACCGTCGATCTTGAAGAAGCCCGGATCAACGACTAAGGCACATATCGGAGAATGAAGTAGCGCAGAAGATAATTATTTGAAGGTGGGTCAGGGAAACCATTATGGTTTCGTTCGTAGATGCGTGACGACACTAGAGGTACATCGAGGAAAAAATTGGTCTACTCAAAACCGTTTTTTCCAACCCCCGATATCAGAAGTTGATGGTGTTATCACCTGTTGATTTTCATTTTATTTTTCCAAAGCATCTTGTCCTTGTGTTATTTTTCCACTCAGATTTTCTAACTTTTTCACCAGCTCCGTCAAGCTCCCATCACCTAAATCCTTCACCCAATGYRATYATCCAAAACAKTCATGTACTCCAYRAGTCAAAAGTTAATGGRAAATATCCCAAKCTTATACCTAGYCTTAATTCTTATCTAAATCCCTTAGTTCSATCACTTCATTCATTTTTACCCTTATTTTCATATTYYCRTTGAAAATAAAAAATATTCCTTTTATTAAGCACCCTTATCCTATCCACAAAGTCATGTGTTAAGCCTCATATGCCCAAAGTCCTTCGAAAATAGAAAAAAGGGGGTTTTTTATTATTAATATAAATATATTTATATTTATATTAATATTTAATCCAATATTTAATTTACAGAATCACGTCGAATCATGGGCACGAATCTCAATTTATAATGGGGAAAAGTCAAAGGTTGGATGGAGGGCGCACATGCATATCAGGGATTTAAGTAGCAAGGAGGTTAATTTTGTGAAGGCGGACCAGGAAATACTACCATGGATTCTTTCGTGGACACGCGTTTTTACGTGAAGCACATTAGAGGAAAAAGAAGTTTGGATTAAACCACTCCAGCCAAAGACGGATGTAATAAATGCAAACGTTTATCATATGTTTT
Source organism: Picea mariana (assembly GCA_032191745.1). Taxonomy (NCBI): domain Eukaryota; kingdom Viridiplantae; phylum Streptophyta; class Pinopsida; order Pinales; family Pinaceae; genus Picea; species Picea mariana. The sequence goes on along the minus strand of JASDQU010104335.1, from coordinate 232,740 downwards.
ATGTGCAACATTTTTCCAAGAGTACATTTCAATAATGATTATAGGATTTCCAATAAAATAAATTCTTCATCACGGTGAAATTGTTTTACAGAGGTAGAATTCACGTTTTACAAATTAGAGGCATTAATGCTTATTTCCATGCAATAGATTTAAATGGGAAGATGCACTTGAAACAGATAATTGTTTATCCAAATATTTATAGGAGTAAAAGAAAAAGATAGAAGGTATTTTACCAAAGACGGTAAACTGGAAAAAACACATAGTAAATGTTTTTTCACAGTGAAACGATAAATTGGAAAAACATTACACAGTAAATGTTTTTTATAGGGAAATGGTAATAGCAAGTGTTTTTTACAATGAAATGGTGAATTGGGCAAACAAGACTTGGTTTTAAAAACCACGGGCATGAATTAAATTATGAAAATTTCATTATACAAGATAGAAAAATATTTGGGAATTATTTTTATTTCAAATATATTATTCCCAAATATTTAATGAGAATATTGATAAATGCAATTATATTTGAAAGAGTATGAGTTACATTTCAAAGAGAACATGGCAGAGGAAGGAGTTGGAGCGTCAGAGGAATCTGCAGGGATCATGAAACGTTTTTTCTGAAAACTGTCATTTGTAATCATTGTAGAAGTTGAACCATTTCATTTCAGTTATTCTAGTTAGTTACACACTAAAGGAACTCGAATTGTATAAGTATTAGAGGTTCTGAGTGTATTAATGATGGGAAGAAGTGCAAGGGTACAATTCTAGTGGTTCTGGACTCTATTGTAATTTTTTTGGGACTGAATTGAATACATATTCAGAAGCATTTTGAATTGTTTATGAAAAGATTCTAATGGCTATGATATGAGTTTTGTCTTCCCTCATTGTATGCATTCCTTGTGTTTCTTTAATTCCATTTACACTGTCTTCTGTTTAAATTGGAGAGTTAAAGGCCCATAATTCATCTTGTGACGCTCTCGGCTTAAGCAATTTAAGTTATGTATGTTTCTTCTTAGCTAATTCATAATTCATTTCCGTAATGATCTGATGCAGTTATTTGTTTCCTCTTTCCTCTTACCACTCTGATTTATTTTAAGTTACAACTCAGATTCATTGCCTCATTTAGCCTTTATCCTCTGGACAGTTCTATCGGCTAATCATTGTTTTCATTCAATTTCAGAATTTTGACTCCATAGCCCTGTGTGTCCCTCCTCTTCTTGGCCAACAAACTTTATAAAAACCCCTAAAACAAACCAAATATAGACACCCATTCCTATAGATATACCAAGTGACACGAGAGATCCCTCTCTGAGTTGAGCATGCTAGTGACTTAGCTCTAAAGATGGTTGAAACATTTACCTCTGTCGTTTGTCTATTCAACCCGACAACATTTACAGAGTGCTAACATTTTGGCGCCGTTGCCAGGGACGAAATTGAAAAATTTTCCCTAGGAAGAATGACATGGTTGAGTTCTAAGGTTTGAGAGAAGAAAAAAATTAGGCACATATTGGATGTATTCCTTCTCTGGCGACTCCACACATCAAAAAATCAGTTTGAAGGTGATTTCACTGGTAGAAGAATCCAAGAATTTGAATTTTCACTGACAACTCCACTCTCAATGCAGAATCCAGCTTCAAAAACATCATTGGTGACTCCGCTATCCAAATATGAGTTCAATATCTACAAGGTATGCTCCAATGAATCGATTTCATATTCCTGACTTTCCAAATCGTATTCCTTACATAAATTGGAAAAAATATTTTCCTAAATTCGAAGATGGGAAAGGAAATGATGCTGCCTTGCACTTGATTAGATTTCACATGCACACATGTAAGTTGGGGGTTGAATTTCATGAGGATTTTTTGATGAAAATGGTTATGGCTACTTTAAAGGGGAGAGCAAGATTATGGTATGAAGGTTTAAAACCAGACAACTTATACTTTTTAAATATTTCCATATAACATTCTTTAAGCATTATGGAGAATCTAACTCTTCATCCTTGGTGTTTGAAGATTGTTGTGAATTTTGTGAACATTTCATTAAGTACCTTGAAAATGTTTTTGGAAATGAAGAGTGTATGAATGATGAAATCATAGAAGCCATTTATGAATATTCAGTCCAACAACAAATAGTAGCCCCTCCTTTGGTTGAAGGTGAAGTTGATCAAGAAATTGTTGCTGAAAGTCATTTTCCTTCCCTTGAACTTGATGAAGATATTCAACAATATTTTCAGCATGACAAAGTGTTTCAAGGTTGTCTTTCTCCCCCTATGAATGATATGGTTGTTCAACTTCTATGTGGCCTAGACATGGATGAGGATTCTGAAACTACATCTATGAAAACTTCCAACAATGAACAAACAAATGACATAGATCTTCAGGAAAGCAACAAAACAACATATGCCATTTTTCAATCAGAAATACAAAATGATAATGAAGAGGCGGTGGTTTTATTTGATTCATTTGAAAATCACAGTTTTGAAAATGCATCCATGGGAACTCTAGACTATGAAATAGTGCATGCTGTTAGATTTTCGCATTTGCAAGAAGATTATGAGTAGGAACTTATTTCCATTCATTCATTTAAAAGTCAAAATGACAGTCCTCAAACAAATTTCTAGAAGTTTAATGAAACCAAATCTGAATTGTTTGATGAACAAGAAGATAGCCTTGATGCACATAATATGGCTATCATATTTGAAGATGTTCAAGAATGTATGAATGTATGAATGTTTTTTTTGAGATGCATGGAGAAGTAGACAAACCTATTGCTGCCATTTCATTTGAAAATGTTCTCAAAGCAGAAGAAATAGAGCAAGAACAACAAACACTTACGAAAGAGTGTTATATTTCTGTTTTTGCTCATCAAGAAGAAATGTTTTTTCATGGTTTTCAAGATCCTATGGCCATCCTATTACTGTCTTCAGTGAAGGAGGAGTTTGTTTCTTTCATAAGCTCAGGTTTTGGATTCAACTTTTGTTTTCAGTTGCCATATTTTACATTTGTCTGCCTTCTTAAGAAAGATGTGAGCGGAGAAAAATCGGGAATCCAATTGCTTGATTGGTTGCATTGGCACTTTAGCATCACTTGATTGAGTATTCATTTCAGTAGTTTTAGAGTAGATAGGAGTGTGCAGATAAGATTGTTGTTCAAGCATTTTTCAGTTTGGATTTCCAGTAGTATGTACAGTTAGATTTTAGCAATGTATTCGATGTTCAGTATCTAGTTGAGAGCAATGTGCAGAGTTTGGTTTCCAGCAGACACTGGTGACAGGACAAAGCAGGGTACACACACATGTTTTGGGAGTATCCCAATGAATCAGGCACCGGGTCTACGAGTTATTTGCTACCTCGCAGGGAGGATAACATCCCCAATTGGAGCCAATGTTATCACCATAACAATTTTCAGATCAGGATCCAAATTTCAGAAATTTAGCAAAATGCTATATCACTGTGGAAGTATGATAGTTTGGGGGACCGAGCTATATCCAATGACATACAGAAAAATATAGCGGAGGTGCAAAAGGTATAACTCGGCGGACCGTCAATCTTGAAGAAGCCCGGATCAACGACTAAGGCACATATCGGAGAATGAAGCAACGCAGAAGATAATTATTCGAGGGCGGTCCAGAGAAACCATTATGGTTTTGTTCATGGACGTGTGGTGACACCAGAGGTACATCAAAGAGAAAAGCGGTCTACTCAAAACCATTTTTTCCAACCCCCAATATCGTAAGTTGATGGTGTTATCACCTGCTGATTTGCATTTTATTTTTCCAAAGCATCTTGTCCTTGTGTTATTTTTCCACTTAGATTTTCTAACTTTTTCACCAGCTCCATCAAGCTCCCATCACCTAAATCCTTCACCCAATGGGATCATCCAAAACAGTCATGTACTCCATGAGTCAAAATTTGGCAAATATCCGAAGCTTATACCTAGCCTTAATTCTTATCTAAATCCCTTAGTTCCATCACTTCATTCATTTTTACCCTTATTTTCATATTCCCATTGAAAATAAAAAATATGTCTTTTATTAAGCACCCTTATCCTATCCACAAAGTCATGTGTTAAGCCTCATATGCCCAAAGTACTTCGAAAATAGAAAAAATGGTGTTTTTTATTATTAATATAAATATTTTTATATTTATATTAATATTTAATCCAATATTTAATTTACGAAATCACGTCAAATCATGGGCACAAATCTCAATTTATAATGGGGAAAAGTCAAAGGTTGGATGGAGGGCGCACATGCATATCGGGGATTTAAGTAACGAGGAGGTTAATTTTGTGAAGGCGGACCGGGAAATACTACCATGGATTCTTTCGTGGACACGTGTTTTTACGTGAATCACATCAAAGGAAAAAGAAGTTTGGATTAAACCACTCCAGCCAAAGCCCGATGTAATAAATGCAAACATTTATCATGTGTTTTATGTGTGGCATTTTTCCAGTAGTACATTTCAATAATGATTATGGGATTCCCAATAAAAGAAATTTTTCCTCACGGTGAAATTGTTTTACAAAGGTAAAATTCACGTTTTACAAATTAGAGACATGAATGCTTATTTCCATGCAAAAGATTTAAATGGGAAGATGCATGTGAACAAAGACTTGTATAATTCTTTATCCAAATATTTATAGGAGTAAAAAACAAAGATAGAAGGTATTTTACCAAAGACGGTAAACTGGAAAAAACGCATAATAAATGTTTTTTCACAATGAAACAATAAATTGGGAAAACATTACACAGTAAATGTTTTTTACAGGGAAATGGTAATAGTAAATGTTTTTTACAGGGAAATGGTAATAGTAAATGTTTTTTACAATGAAATGGTGAATTGGGCAAGCAAGAATTGGTTTTAAAAACCACGGGCTTGAATTAAATTATGGAAATTTCATTATACAGGATAGAAAAATATTTGGGAATCATTTTTATTTCAAATATATTATTCCCAAATATTTAATGAGAATATCGAAAAATGCAATTATATTTGAAAGAGTATGAGTTACATTTCAAAGAGAACGTGGCAGAGGAAGGAGCTGGAGCGTCATAGGAATCTGCAGGGATCATGAAACGTTTTTTTCTAAAAACTATCATTTGTAATCATTGTAGAAGCTGAACCATTTCATTTCAGTTATTCTAGTCAGTTACACACTAAAGGAGCTCGAATTTTATAAGTATTAGAGGATCTGAGTGTATTAATGATAGGTAGAAGTGCAAGGGCACAATTCTGGTGGTTCTGGAATCTATTGTAATTTTTCTGGGACTAAATTGAATACATATGCAGAAGCATTTTGAACTGTTTATGAAAATATTCTAATGGCTATGATATGGGTTTTGTCTTCCCTCATTGTATGTATTCCCTGTGTTTCTTTAATTCCATTTACATTGTCTTCTATTTAAATTGGAGAGTTAAAGGCCCATAATTCGTCTTGTGACACTCTTGGCTTAAGCAATTTAAACTGTGTATGTTTCTTCTTAGCTAATTCATAATTCATTTCCGTAATGCTCCGATGTAGTTATTTGTTTCCTCTTTCCTCTTACCACTATGATTTATTTTAAGTTACAACTCAGATTCATTGCCTCATTTAGCCTTTATCCTCTGGAGATTTCTATCGACTGATCATTGTTTTCATTCAATTTCAGAATTTTTACTCCATAGCCCTGTGTGTCCCTCCTCTTCTGGGCCATCAAACATTATAAACCCCCCCCAAAAAAACCAAATCTAGCCACCCATTCCTATAGATATACCTAGTGACACGAGAGAGCCCTCTCTGAGTTGAGCAGGCTAGTGCCTTAGCTCTAAAGATGGTTGAAACAGTTACCTCTGTCGTTTTTCTATTCAACCCAACAAAATTTATAGAGTGTTAACATTTTGGCGCCGTTGTCGGGGATGAAATTGAAAAATTTTCCCTGGGAAGAATGACATGGTTGAGTTCTAAGGTCTGAGAGTAGCGGACAATTAGGCACATATTGGTTGTATTCCTTCTCTGGCGACTCCACACATCAAAAAATCAGTTTGAAGGTGATTCCAGTGGTAGAAGAATCCATAAATTTGAATTTTCACTGGTGACTCCACTCTCAATGCAAAATCCAGCTTCCAAAACATCATTGGTGACTCCACTATCTGAAGATGAGTTCAATATCTGCAAGGTATGATCCAATGAATCAATTTCATATTCCTGGATTTCCAAATCATATTTCTCACATAAATTGGCAAAATTATTTGCCTAAATTCGAAGATGGGAAAGGAAATGATGCTTCCTTGCACTTGATTAGATTTCACATGCACATATGTAAGTTGGAGGTTGAATTTCATGAGGATTGTTTGATGAAAATGTTTATGGCTACTTTAGAAGGGACAACAAGATTATGGTATGAAGGTTTAAAACCAGACAGCTTATACTCTCTTAAAGATTTCCATATAACACTCTTTAAGCATTATGGAGAATCTAATTCTTCATCCTTGGTGTTTGAAGATTGTTGTGAATTTTGTGAACATTTCATTAAGTACCTTGAAAATGTTTCTGGAAATGAAGAGTGTATGAATGATGAAATCATAGAAGCCCTTTATGAATATTCAGCCCAACAACAAATAGTAGCCCCTCCTTTGGTTGAAGGTGAAGCTGATCAAGAAATTGTTGTTGAAAGTCATTTTCCTTCCCCTGAACTTGATGAAGATATTCAACAAGATTTTCAACAAGACAAAGTGTTTCAAGGTTGTCTTTCTCCCCCTATGAATGATATGGTTTTTCAAATTCTAAGTGGCCTAGACATGGATGAGGATTCCGAAACTGCATCTATGAAAACTTCCAACAATGAACAAACAAATGACATAGATCTTCAGGAAAGAAACAAAACAACACATGTCATTTTTCAATCAGAAATACAAAAAGATAATGAAGAGGTGGTGGTTTTGTTTGATTCATTTGAAAATCACGGTTTGGAAAATGCATTGTAATGTTCCTGACTTGGCTAGTCTAGGAAACGCTGATAATGTGTGTGTAGGATCAATCGTTTACAGCATATAAATGGTCATACTAATAATAAATGTGACAAAGGACTGCAAAGTTTATATTATGATATCTCTATGGATTACAAAGGCCGAATGCGGATGAATAAAATGACAACACTCGGCTAGATCAAAAGAGAAAAGGATCTTAGCCGGAATACAAATAAAGAACTAAAGATAATACCCAGAATATGTGAGCACTACGTAACTATTGCTGAAGAATGATGGAAGACCTGTGTGATCTTCCCGATGACTAGGGTGTGTCTCTCAACATCGAAATCAGCCAACTGGTGTCTTCCTCCTGGAATCTACTGAACTATCTCTCCTAAGATGCGCCTCTCTCCTCAATGACAAGTCATAATATTCATAATAATGAATTAGGTTGTTGAACCTTCCTTTATAGCTTTCCAAAACCCTAAATCATGCTAGAACCCTAATTCACTATTGACTTCCAAAACCCTAAATCACTGCTGAAACTCTAATTCACTATTGACTACTATTTTTATCTCATAATGACTTAAAAGTGATTTTAACCCTTTTTAGCTCAATGTCACTTTCTGAATATAACACCTGTGACTGGAGTGACCTCTAGTAACCCATTTTACCCCTCTTTAGCCCTGGCTATAGGCTAACAGGGTGGTTTATACCATTAAGCCTCCTCTCTGGAGCTCCTATTTGGAAAGGGACATTACAGTCCTCCCTTCCCGAAATTGCTTGTCCTCAAGCAATACCAGTCCAGGGTGCTGCAACACCTGTTCTCTCTCCCAAGTAGCGTCCTCTACTGCAAGCCCTCTCCATCTGATCAAACACTATCTGATGACCCTGCTCCTTAG
>JASDQU010104335.1:197254-219396 GCA_032191745.1 Picea mariana | reverse complement strand
GTGATTCAGCTTCCATGCCAAAAACCACTCCAACCCTGCCACCATATATTCCAAATACAAACAATTCCAATTCATGTTCTGCCACCTTTGGAGGTCTACTATCCTAGAGGATTAAAAAGAACCAGTCCGTGTTCAAAGAATCACAAGGTCATTTTTGCATGCTATGTTCCATAGAGAAAAATGCAAATCTTTCCCCGCTATTTTTCTACAGAAGTTATTATTTCAGTATGCTATGGGAATAAGCCCTTGATACATGCTTTTGATGACATATAATATTCTCATATCTACAGGGAGAACAATATGGAATAAAATGCCTTGTCTAAAAAAGTTTTGATCGTGGAAGAAGGGACCTGGAAGATACTGGAAGAACAGGCTGGTATTCTTCAGCCAATCATAAGAAAAACCCTTCATGTTATTTCATTCTGTTTCTTATTTCTGGTTTTATCAGAACTTCTTTAGGAATGATGTTTTGAGTCGTTTCCAGTACCATAAAAGTTAAAACGAAAATACCTCTGAATCGTTTCCATCCAGTGACAGAAGAATTTGATGGGTTCTTATGCTTCCCAATGAATGCATGTTAGGGCTATCAATGGATGACTCCTCCCATAGATAGAACCACACTTTACTTTTACCCTCCATGCCTCGGCGGTGCCTTCCTTTGCCTATTGATGGCAATCAACTATGATAAACATTATGAATAGCGGATTGCTTACGTAAAGAGAAGAGTATCCGGCTAAACTACTTCATCTTCGCTACTTCTACTAGTTCCAATCCAGAATAAATAATAGTAGTTCCAATCGAGAATAATGGCTATTTACGAGCGAATGATTCATTTTTGGATCCCCAAGAACTGGCGGGAGATGGCAATGGAGGCGAAAAACCTATGAATCGTTTCCATTACCAAAAAATGGGGGCGAAAAACCTCTAAATCATTATCATTACCAGAAAATTGAGGCGAATGGGAGGATCTGGTTCAAATTTTAAGGGGCGAAAATCGATTTCCATGCTCTTCCCTCACAAATATATGTGGGCTAAGGGTTATATATATATATATATATATATATATATATATATATATATATATATATATATATATATATATTTGAAAATAAACTTGGGGATATATATAGGTAAACCAAAAAAACCTCTCTATGTAAACAATTCACCCAACCAAAATTCCAAACCTCTTAATTTCACCCATCGGCGAAATTTCGCCCCTAAAATCACCTATGGTTGAAATAGTTACCTCTATCATTTGTCTATTCAGCCAGACAGAATTTACAGAGTGCTAACATTTTGGCGCTGTTGTCGGGGACGAAATTGAAAAATTTTCCCTGGGAAGAATGACATGGTTGAGTTCTAAGGTCTGAGAGCAGCAGACACTTAGGCACATATTGGTTGTATTCCTGCTCTGGCGACTCCACACATCAAAAATTAGTTTGAAGGCGATTCCACTAGTAGAAGAATCCATAAATTTGAATTTGTATTGGCGACTCCGCTCTCAATGCAGAATCCAGCTTCCAAAACATCATTGGCGACTCCACTGTCCGAAGATGAGTTCAATATCTGTAAGGTATGCTCCAATGAATCGATCTCATATTCCTGTCTTTCCAAATCATATTCCTCACATAAATTGGAAAAAATATTTTCCTAAATTCGAAGATGGGAAAGGAAATGATGCTGCCTTGCACTTGATTAGATTTCACATGCACATATGTAAGATGGGGGTTGAATTTCATGAGGATTGTTTGATGAAAATGTTTATGGCTACTTTAGAGGGGAGAGCAATATTATGGTATGAAGGTTTGAAACCAGGCAACTTATACTCTCTTAAAGATTTCCATTTTACATTCTTTAAGCATTATGGAGAATCTAATTCTTCATCCTTGGTGTTTGAAGATTGTTGTGAATTTTGTGAACATTTCATTAAGTACCTTGAAAATGTTTTTGGAAATGAAGAGTGTACGAATGATGAAATCATAGAAGCCCTTCATGAATATTCATCCCAACAAAAAATAGTAGCCCCTCCTTTGGTTGAAGGTGAAGCTGATCAAGAAATTGTTGTTGAAAGTCATTTTCCTTCCCCTGAACTTGATGAAGATATTCAGCAAGATTGTTGTTGAAAGTGTTTCAAGGTTGTCTTTTTCCCCCTATGAATGATATGGTTGTTCAAATTCTAAGTGGCCTAGACATGGATGAGGATTCTGAAACTGCATCTATGGAAACTTCCAGCAATGAACAAACAAATCACATAGAGCTTCAGGAAAGCAACAAAACAACATATGCCATTTTTCAATCAGAAATACAGAAAGATAATGAACAGGCAGTGCTTTTATTCGATTCATTTGAAAATCATGGTTTTGAAAGTGCATCCATGGGAACTCTAGACCGTGAAATAGTGCATGATGTTATATTTTCACATTTGCAAGAAGATTATGAGCAGGAACTTATTTCCATTCATTCATTTAAAAGTCAAAATGAAAGTCCTCAAACAAATTTCCAAAACTTTAATGAAACCAAATCAGAATTGTTTGATGAACAAGAGGATAGTCTTGATGCACATAATATGGCTGTCATATTTGAAGATGTTCAAAAATGTATGAATGTTTTTTTTGAGAGGCATGGAGAAGTAGAAAAACCTATTGCTTCCATTTCATTTGAAAATGTTCTCAAATCAGAAGAAATAGAACAAGAGCAACAAACACTTATGAAAGAGGCTTTTCTTTCTGTTTTTGCTCATCAAGAAAAAATGATTTTTCAAGATCTTGTTGCCATCCTATTACATTCATCATTGAAGGAGGATTTTACTTCATTCATAGGCTCAGATTTTGGATTCAATTTTTACTTTCAGCTGCCATCTTTTGCATATGTCTGCATGTTTAAGAAAGATATGAGTAGAGAAAAATCAGGGAGCCAATTGCTTGATTGGTTGCATTGGCACTTTAGCATTACTTGATTGAGTATTCATTTCAGCAGTTTTAGAGTAGGTAGGAGTGCACAAATAAGATTGTTGGTCAATCATTTTTCAGTTTGGATTTCCAGTAGTGTGTGCAGTCAGATTTTAGCAATGTATTCAGTATCCAATATCCAGTTGAGAGCAGAGTACAGAGTTTTGTTTTCAGCAAACACTGGTGACAGGTCAGAGTAGGGTACACAGACATGTTTTGGGAGCAGCCCAATGGATCAAGAACCGGATCTACGAGTTCTTTGCTACCTTGTAGGGAGGATAGCATCCCCAGTTGGAGCCAATGTTATCAGCTTAACAATTTTTCAGATCATGATCCAAATTTCAAAAATTTAGTGAAATGTTATATCATTGTGGAAGCATGAGATAGTTTGGGGGACCGGGCTATATCCAGAGGCATATAGACAAATATAGAGGAGGTGTAAAAGGTATAACTCTGTGGACTGTTGATCTTGAATAAGCCTGGATCAACGGCTAAGGAACATATTGGGGAATGAAGCAGCGCAGAAGATAATTATTCAAATACGGGCCAGGGAAACCATTATGGTTTTGTTCGTGGACGTGTGTTGCCCTCAGAGGCACATCGGGGAGAAAAGAGGTCTACCTAAAACCATGTTTTCCAACCCCCGATATCAAAATTTGATGAAGCTCGGTGGACCATAGATCACCTGCTTATTTGCATTAATTTTTTCCCAATGCATCTTGTCCTTGTGTTATTTTTCCACTCAGATTTTCAAACTGTTTAACCAGCTCTGTCAAGCTCCCATCACCTAAATCCTTCACCCAATAGATCATCCAAAATAGTCATGTACTCCACGAGTCAAAAGTTGGCAAATATCCCAAGCCTATACCTAGCCTTAATTCTTATCTAAATCCCTTAGTTCCATCACTTCATTCAGTTTTACCCTTATTTTCGTATTCCAGTAGAAAATAAAAAATATTCCTTCTATTACGAACCCTTATCCTATCCACAAAGTCATGAGTTAAGCCTCATATGCCCAAAGCCCTTCGAAAATAGAAAAAGGGGTTTTTTATTATTAATATAAATATTTTTATATTTATATTAATATTTAATCCAATATTTAATTTATGAAATCATGTCATATCATGGGCACGAATCTCAATTTATAATGTGGAAAAGTCAAAGGTTGAATGGAGGGCACACATACATGTTGGGGATTGAAGTTGTGAGAAGGTTAATTTTGTGAAGGTGGACTGGGGAATACTACGATGGTTTCTTTGGTGGACACGTGTTTTTACATGGAGCACATCGGAGGTAAAAGTAGTTGATTTAAACCACTTTAGCCAAATCCCGATATAATAAATGAAAACATTTATCATATGTTTTATGTGCATCATTTTCCAGGAGTGCATTTCAATAATGATTATGGGATTTCCAATAAAAGAAATTCTTCCTCACCGTGAAATTGTTTTACAGAGGTAAAATTCACGTTTTACAAATTAAAGACATTAATGCTTATTTCCATGCCAAGGATTTAAATGGGAAGATGCACGTGAACACAGACTTGGATAATTATTTATCCAAATATTTACAAGAGTAAAAGAAGAAGATAGAAGGTATTTTACCAACTGGAAAAAACACACAGTAAATGCTTTTCCACAGTGAAACGGTAAATTGGAAAAACATTACACAGTAAATGTTTTTTACAGGGAAATGGTAACAGTAAATGTTTTTTACAATGAAATGGTGAATTGGGAAAACAAGACTTGGTTTTAAAAACCAAGGGCATGAATTAAATTATGGAAATTTCATTATACAGGATAGAAAAATATTTGGGAATTATTTTTATTTCAAATATATTATTCCCAAATAGTTAATGAGAATAACGATAAATGCAATTATATTTGAAAGAGTATGAGTTACATTTCAAGGAGAATGTGGCAGAGGAAGGAGCTGGAGTGTCAGAGGAATCTACAGGGATCATGAAACGTTTTTCTGAAAACTTTCATTTGTAATCATTGTAGAAGATGAAACGTTTCATTTCAGTTATTGTAACCTGTTGCACACTGAAGGACCTCGAATTGTATAAGTGTTAGAGGTTCTGAGTGTATTAGAGAGGCAGAAGTGCAAGGGCACAATTCCGGTGGTTCTAGACTCTATTGTAATTTTTCTGGGACTGAATTGAATACATATGCAGAAGCATTTTGAATTGTTCATGAAAAGATTCTAATGGCTATGATATGAGTTTTGTCTTCCTTCATTGTTTGTATTTCCGGTGTTCTTAAATTCCATTTACACTGTCTTATGTTTAAATTGGAGAGTTTAAAGGCCCAGTATTTGTCCTGCGACACTCTTGGTCTAAGCAATTTAAACAATGTGATTGTCTTCTTAACTTATTCAAAATTTGTTTCAGCAATGCTCTGATGCATTTATTTGTCTTCTTTATCTTCCTACACATCTTTTTATTTCAAGAATAACTCAGATTCATCACCTTATTTATCCTTTGTCCTCTGGAGAGTTCTATCAGTCTATGCATTGTCTTCATTCACTTTCAAAATTTTGACTTCATAGCCCTGTGTGTTCCTCTCCTTCTTAGCCAACAACTTTATAAAAATCCCCCAAAAAAAACAAATCTAGCCACCGATTGCCATAGATATATCAAGTGACACGAGAGAGCCCTTTCTGAGTTGGGAAGGCTAGTGCCTCAGCTCTAAATCTGGTTGAAACAGTTACCTCTATCATTTGTCTATTCAGTCGGACAAAATTTACAGGGTGTTAACAATTTGGCGCCATTGTCGGGGACAAAATTGAAAAATTTTCCCTAGGAAGAACGACATGGTTGAGCTCTAAGGTCTGATAGCAGCAGACACTTAGTCACATATTGGCTATATTCCAGCTCTAGCGACTCCACACATCAAAAATCAGTTTGAAGGCGATTCCACTGGTAGAAGAATCCAGAAATTTGAATTTTTATTGGCGACTCCGCTCTCAATGCAGAATCAAGCTTCCAAAACATCATTGGCGACTCCATTGTCTGAAGATGAGTTCAATATCTGCAAGGTATGCTCCAATGAATCAATCTCATATTCCTAGCTTTCCAAATCACATTCCTCACATAAATTGGCAAAAATATTTGCCTAAATTCGAAGATGGGAAAGGAAATGATGCTGCCTTGCACTTGATTAAATTTCACATGCACATATGTAAGTTGGGGGTTGAATTTCATGAGGATTTTTTGATGAAAATGTTTATGGCTACTTTAGAGGGGAGACCAAGATTATGGCATGAAGGTTTGAAACCAGGCAGCTTATACTCTCTTAAAGATTTCCATATAACATTCTTTAAGCATTATGGAGAATCTAATTCTTCATCCTTGGTGTTTGAAGATTGTTGTGAATTTTGTGAACATTTCATTAAGTACTTTGAAAATGATTTTGGAAATGAAGAGTGTATGAATGATGAAATCATAGAAGCCCTTTATGAATATTCAGCACAACAACAAATAGTATCCCCTCCTTTGTTTGAAGGTGAAGTTGATCAAGAAATTGTTGCTGAAATTCATTTTCCTTCCCCTGAACTTGATGAAGATATTCAACAAGATTTTTAGCAAGACAAAGTGTTTCAAGGTTGTCTTTTTCCCCCTATGAATGATATGGTTGTTCAAATTCTAAGTGGCCTAGACATGGATGAGGATTTTGAAACTACATCTATGGAAACTTACAGCAATGAACAAACAAATCACATAGAGCTTCAGGAAAGCAACAAAACAACATACGCCATTTTTCAATCAGAAATACAGAAAGATAATGAATAGGCAGTGCTTTTATTTGATTCATTTGAAAATCATGGTTTTGAAAGTGCATCCATGGGAACTCTAGACTGTGAAATAGTTCATGATGTTAGCTTTTCACATTTGCAAGAAGATTATGAGCAAGAACTTATTTTCATTCATTCATTTAAAAGTCAAAATGACAATCCTCAAACAAATTTCCAAAAGTTTAATGAAGCCAAATCAGAATTGTTTGATGAACAAGAGGATACTCTTGATGCACATAATATGGCTGTCATATTTGAAGATGTTCAAAAATGTATGATTTTTTTTTTGAGAGGCATGGAGAAGTAGAAAAACCTATTGCTTCCATTTCATTTGAAAATGTTCTCAAATCAGAAGAAATAGAACAAGAGCAACAAACACTTATGAAAGAGGCTTTTCTTTCTATTTTTGCTCATCAAGAAAAAATGGTTTTTCAAGATTCTGTGGCCATCCTATTACAATCATCATTGAAGGAGGAGTTTACTTCATTCATAAGCTCAGATTTTGGATTCAATTTTTACTTTTAGCTACCATCTTTTGCATATGTCTACATGTTTAAGAAAGATATGAGCAGAGAAAAATCAGGAAGCCAATTGCTTGATTGGTTTTATTGGCACTTTAGCATTACTTGATTGAGTATTCATTTCAGCAGTTTTAGAGTAGGTAGGAGTGCGCAAATAAGCTTGTTGGTCAAGAATTTTTCAGTTTAGATTTCCAGTAGTGTGTGCAGTTAGATTTTAGCAGTGTATTTAGTATTCAGTGTCCAGTTGAGAGCAGTGTACAGAGTTTGGTTTTCAGTAGACGCTGGTGCAAGTCAGAGCAAGGTACATAGACATGTTTTGGGATCAACCCAATGGATCAGGCGCCGGTTCTATGAGTTCTTTTCTACCTCACAGGGAGGATAACATCCCCAGTTGGAGCCAATGTTATCACCATAACAATTTTCAGATCATAATCCAAATTTCAAAATTTTAGTGAAATGTTATATCACTGTGGAAGCATGATAGTTTGGGGGACCGGGCTATATACAGAGGCATATAGACAAATATAATGGAGGTGCAAAAGGTATAACTTGGCAGACCGTCAATCTTGAAGAAGCCTGGATCAACGGCTACGGAACATATCGGGGAATGAAGCAACGCGGAAGATAATTATTCGAATACGGGCCGGGAAAACCATTATGGTTTCGTTCGTGGACGTGTGGCTCCCTCAGAGCCGCATTGGGGGCGAAAAGAGGTCTACCTAAAACCATGTTTTCCAACCCCCGATATCAAAAGTTGATGAAGCTCGGCGGACCATAGATCACCTTCTTATTTGCATTAATTTTTTCCCAATGCATCTTGTCCTTGTGTTGTTTTTCCACTCAGATTTTCAAACTGTTTAACAAGCTCCGTCAAGCTCCCATCACCTAAATCCTTCACCCAACAGATCATCCAAAATATTCATGTACTCCACAAGTCAAAAGTTGGCAAATATCCCAATCCTATACCTAGCCTTAATTCTTATCTAAATCCCTTAGTTCCATCACTTCATTCATTTTTACCCTTATTTTCGTATTCCTATTGAAAATGAAAAATATTCCTTTTATTAAGGACCCTTATCCTATCCACAAAGTCATGATTTAAGCCTCATATGCCCAAAGCCCTTCAAAAATAGAAAAAGGGGTTTTTTATTATTAATATAAATATTTTTATATTTATATTAATATTTAATCCAATATTTAATTTATGAAATCACATCATATCATGGGCACGAATCTCAATTTATAATGTGGAAAAGTCAAATCTTGAATGAAGGGTGCACATACATGTTCGGGATTGATGTAGCGAGAAGGTTAATTTTGTGAAGGCGGATCGGGGAATACTACCATGGTTTCTTTGGCGAACACGTGTTTTTACATGGAGCACATCGAAGGTAAAAGCAGTTGATTTAAACCACTTTAGCCAAATCCCGATATAATAAATGAAATCATTTATCATATGTTTTATGTGTGGCATTTTTCCAAGAGTTCATTTCAATAATGATTATGGGATTTCCAATAAAAGAAATTCCTCCTCGCCGTGAAATTGTTTTATAGAGGTAAAATTCACGTTTTACAAATTAAAGACATTAATACTTATTTCCATGCAAAGGATTTAAATGGGAAAATTCACGTGAACAAAGACTTGGATAATTCTTTATCCAAATATTTACAGGAGTAAAAGAAGAAGATAGAAGGTATTTTACCAACTGGAAAAAACACACAGTAAATGTTTTTCCACAGTGAAACGGTAAATTGGAAAAACTTTACACAGTAAATGTTTTTTACAAGGAAATGGTAACAGTAAATGTTTTTTACAGTGAAATGGTGAATTGGGAAAACAAGGGTTGGTTTTAAGAACCACGGGCATGAATTAAATTATGGAAATTTCATTATACAAGATTGAAAAATATTTGGGAATTATTTTTATTTCAAATATATTATTCCCAAATATTTAATGAGAATATCGATAAATGCAATTATATTTGAAAGAGAATGAGTTACATTTCAAAGAGAACGCGGCAGAGGAAGGAGCTGGAGCGTCAGAGGAATCTTTAGGGATCATGAAATGTTTTTTCTGAAAACTGTCATTTGTAATCGTTGTAGAAGCTAAAACGTTTCATTTCAGTTATTATAACTGGTTGCACACTAAAGGAACTCAAATTGTATAAGTGTTAGAGGTTCTAAGTGTATTAGAGAGGCAAAAGTGCAAGGGCACAATTCCGGTGGTTCTGGACTCTATTGTAATTTTTCTGGGACTGAATTGAATACATATGCAGAAGCATTTTGAATTGTTCATGAAAAGATTATAATGGCTATGATATGAGTTTTGTCTTCCTTCACTGTTTGTATTTCATGTGTTCTTTAATTCCATTTACACTGTCTTCTGTTTAAATTGGAGAGTTTAAAGGCCCAATATTCGTCCTGCGACGCTCTTGCTCTAAGCAATTTAAACTATGTGATTGTCATCTTAACTTACTCAGAATTTTTTTCAGCAATGCTCTGATGCAGTTATTTGACTTCTTTATCTTCCTACACATCTTTTTATTTCAAGAATAACTCATATTCATCGCCTTATTTAGCCTTTGTCCTCTAGAGAGTTCTATCAGTCTATGCATTATCTTCATTCACTTTCAGAATTTTGACTCCATAGCCCTGTCTGTTCATCCCCTTCTTAGCCAACAACTTTATAAAAATCCCCAAAACAAACCAAATCTAGCCACCGATTGCCATAGATATATGTGACATGAGAGATCCCTCTCTGATTTGGGTAGGCTAGTGTCTCAGCTCTAAAGCTGGTTGAAACAGTTACCTCTATCGTTTGTCTATTTAGCCTGACATAATTTACAGAGTGCTAACATTTTGGCGTCGTTGTTGGGGACGAAATTGAAATTTTTTCCCTGGGAAGAACGACATGGTTGAGTTCTAAGGTCTGAGAGAAGCAGACACTTAGGCACATATTGGTTGTATTCCTTCTCTGGCGACTCCACACATCAAAAATCAGTTTGAAGGCGATTCCACTGGTAGAAGAATCCAGAAATTTGATTTTTTATTGGCGACTCTGCTCTCAATGCAGAATCCAGCTTCCAAAACATCATTGGCGACTCCACTATCCGAAGATGAGTTCAATATCTGCAAGGTATGCTCCAATGAATCGATCTCATATTCCTGGCTTTCCAAATCATATTCCTCACATAAATTGGAAAAAATATTTGCCTAAATTCGAAGATGGGAAAGGAAATGATGTTGCCTTGCACTTGATTAGATTTTAGATGCACATATGTAAGTTGGGGGTTGAATTTCATGAGGATTGTTTGATGAAAATGTTTATGGCTACTTTAAAGGGGAGACCAAGATTATGGTAAGAAGGTTTGAAACCAGGTAGCTTATACTCTCTTAAATATTTCCATATAACATTCTTTAAGCATTATGGAGAATCTAATTCTTCATCTTTGGTGTTTGAAGATTGTTGTGAGTTTTGTGAACATTTCATTAAGTACCTTGAAAATGTTTTTGGAAATGAAGAGTGTATGAATGATGAAATCATAGAATCCCTTTATGAATATTCAGCCCAACAACAAATAGTAGCCCCTCCTTTGGTTGAAGGTGAAGCTGATCAAGAAATTGTTGTTGAAAGTCATTTTCCTTCCCCTGAACTTGATGAAGATATTCAACAAGATTTTCAACAAGACAAAGTGTTTCAAGGTTGTCTTTTTCCCCCTATGAATGATATGGTTGTTCAAATTCTAAGTGGCCTAGACATGGATGAGGATTCTGAAACTGCATCTATGGAAACTTCCAGCAATGAACAAACAAATAACAGAGAGCTTCAGGAAAGCAACAAAACAACATACGCCATTTTCAATCAGAAATACAGAAAGATAATGAACAGGCAGTGCTTTTTTTTTATTCATTTGAAAATCATGGTTTTGAAAGTGCATCCATAGTGAATGATGTTAGCTTTTCACATTTTCAAGAAGATTATGAGCAGGAACTTATTTCCATTCATTCATTTAAAAGTCAAAATGACAGTCCTCAAAACAAATTCCAAAAGTTTAATGAAACCAAATCAGAATTGTTTGATGAACAAGAGGATAGTCTTGATGCACATAATATGGCTGTCATATTTGAAGATGTTCAAAAATGTATGAATTTTTTGTTAAGAGGCATGGAGAAGTAGAAAAACCTATTGCTACCATTTCATTTGAAAATGTTCTCAAATTAGAAGAAATAGAACAAGAGCAACAAACACTTAAGAAAGAGGCTTTTCTTTCTGTTTTTGCTCATCAAGAAAAAATGGTTTTTCAAGATCCTGTGGCCATCCTATTACAGTCATCATTGAAGGAGGAGTTTACTTCATTCATAAGCTCAGATTTTGGATTCAATTTTTACTTTCAGCTGCCATCTTTTGCATATGTCTGCATGTTTAAGAAAGATATGAGCGGAGAAAAATCAGGAAGCCAATTGCTTGATTGGTTGCATTGGCACTTTAGCATTACTTGATTGAGTATTCATTTTAGCAGTTTTAGAGTAGGTAGGAGTGTGTAAATAAGCTTGTTGGTCAAGAATTTTTCAGTTTGGATTTCCAATAGTGTGTGCAGTCAGATTTTAGCAGTCTATTCAGTATTCAGTATCCAGTTGAGAGCAGTGTACAGAGTTTGGTTTTCAACAAACACTGGTGACAGGTCGGAGCAAGTCTCACAGACATGTTTTGGGAGCAGCCCAATGGATAAGGAATCGGGTCTACGAGTTCTTTTCTACCTTGCAGGGAAGATAGCATCCTCAGTTGGAGCCAATGTTATCACCATAACAATTTTCAGATCATGATCCAAATTTCATAAATTTAGTAAATGTTATATCACTATGGAAGCATGATAGTTTGGGGGACCGGGCTATATCCAGTGGCATATAAACAAATATAGCAGAGGTGCAAAAGGTATAACTCAGCGGACTGTCGATCTTGAAGAAGCCTGGATCAATGGCTAAGAAACATATCCAGGAATGAAGCAACGCAAAAGATAATTATTCGAATACGGGTCGGGGAAACCATTATGGTTTTGTTCGTGGACATGTGGTGCCCTCAGAGGAACATCAAGGCGAAAAGTGGTCTACCTAAAATCATGTTTTCCAACCCTCGATATCAAAAGTTGATGAAGCTCGGCGGACCATAGATCACTTGATTATTTGCATTAATTTTTTCCCAATGCATCTTGTCCCTGTGTTATTTTTCCACTCAGATTTTCAAACTGTTTAACCAGCTCCGTCAAGCTCCCATCACCCAAATCCTTCACCCAATAGATCATCCAGAATAGTCATGTAATCCACGAGTCAAAAGTTGGCAAATATCCCAAGCCTATACCTAGCCTTAATTCTTATCTAAATCCCTTAGTTCCATCACTTCATTCATTTTTACCCTTATTTTCGTATTCCCATTGAAAATGAAAAATATTCCTTTTATTAAGAACCCTTATCCTATCCACAAAGTCATGAGTTAAGCCTCATATGCCCAAATCCCTTCGAAAATAGAAAAAGGGGTTTTTTATTATTAATATAAATATTTTTATATTTATATTAATATTTAATCCAATATTTAATTTATGAAATCACGTCATATCATGGGCACAAATATCAATTTATAATGTGGAAAAGTCAAAGGTTGGATGGAGGGTGCACATACATGTCATGGATTGAAGTAGCAAGAAGGTTAATTTTGTGAAGGCAGACCGGGGAATACTACCATGGTTTCTTTGGTGGACACGTGTTTTTACATGGAGCACATCGAAGGTAAAAGCAGTTGATTTAAACCACTTTAGCCAAATCATGATATAATAAATGAAAGCATTTATCATATGTTTTATGTGCGGCATTTTTCTAGGAGTGCATTTCAATAATGATTATGGGATTTCCAATAAAAGAAATTCTTCCTCGCCGTGAAATTGTTTTACAGAGGTAAAATTCGCCTTTTACAAATTAAAGACATTAATGCTTATTTCCATGCAAAGGATTTAAATGGGAAGATGCACGTGAACAAAGACTTGGATAATTCTTTATCCAAATATTTACAGGAGTAAAAGAAGAAGATAGAAGGTATTTTACCAACTGGAAAAAAACACACAATAAATGCTTTTCCACAGTGAAACAGTAAATTGGAAAAACATTACACAGTAAATGTTTTTTACAGGGAAATGGTAATAGTAAATGTTTTTTACAATGAAATGGTGAATTGGGAAAACAAGACTTGGATTTAAAAACCACGGGCATGAATTAAATTATGGAAATTTCATTATACAGGATAGAAAAATATTTGGGAATTATTTTTATTTCAATTATATTATTCCCAAGTATCTAATGAGAATATCGATACATGCAATTATATTTGAAAGAGTATGAGTTACATTTCAAAGAGAATGTGGCAGAGGAAGGAGCTGGAGCATCAGAGGAATCTGCAGGGATCATGAAACATTTTTCTGAAAGTTGTCATTTGTAATCATTGTAGAAGCTGAAACGTTTCATTTTAGTTATTGTAACCGATTGCACACTGAAGGAACTCGAATTGTATAAGTGTTAGAGGTTCTGAGTGTATTAGAGAGGAAGAAGTGCAAGGGCACAATACCGGTGGTTTTGGACTCTATTGTAATTTTTTTGGGACTGAATTGAATACATATGAAGAAGCATTTAGAATTGTTCATGAAAAGATTCTAATGGCTATGATATGAGTTTTATCTTCCTTCATTTTTTGTATTTCCTGTGTTCTTGAATTCCATTTACACTGTCTTTTGTTTAAATTGGAGAGTCTAAAGGCCCAAAATTCGTCCTGTGATGCTCTTGCTCTAAGCAATTTAAACTATGTGATTGTCTTCTTAACTTATTCAGAATTGGTTTCAGCAATGCTCTGATGCAATTATTTCTCTTCTTTATATTCCTACACATCGTTTTATTTCAATAATAACTCAGATTCATCGCCTTATTTAGCCTTTGTCCTCTGGAGAGTTCTATCAATCTATGCATTGTCTTCGTTCACTTTCAGAATTTTGACTCTATAGCCCTGTGTGTTCCTCCCCTTCTTAGCCAACAACTTTATAAAAATCCCCAAAACAAACCAAATCTAGCCACCGATTTCCATAGATATATCAAGTGACACGAGAGAGCCCTCTCTAAGTTGGGCAGGCTAGTGCCTCAGCTCTAAAGCTAGTTGAAATAGTTACCTCTGTCGTTTGTCTATTCAGTCGAACAGAATTTAAAGAGTGCTAACATGCAGCATCGTCATTCTCAAAGGAATGCAATCATCATCTGCATCAATATGTATTATTGTAAAACTGATACATCATCATCATCATCATCACAGCACAAGGCTGGCTCATCATAATAATACTAGACTGGCTTTTCATCACAGCTATCCAGCCGGAAGCATAGTTCCAGTCTCATCTCATCATCTTGGTTTACGTCACAGTTGTCAAGCTGGAAGAAAGATTCTCGTCCTACTTTACGTCACAACCATCAGGTTGGAAGCAGGATACTAGACTGGCTTTACATCACAGCTATCCACCATGCACCATGTCAAAGATGTCAAAGATGTAATGATATCAGATCTCTATGTCCTTCGACGTGTCATGGAATACAAGATTCTTTGTCATCTTTATGCAGCTCTAGTTGTCACATAGGATCGTGGTTGCTTCCATATCTAGGTCAAATAGACCGGTCAACAACTTTCGAAGCCATATAGCTTCACAGTTGGCAGAACATGCAACAATGTATTCTGCTTCCACTGTGCTAAGAGCAATGCTAGATTGCTTCCTACTCTGCCATGAGATTATAGCTGATCCCAAATTGAAACAACATCCTGAAGTGCTTTTCCTGTCAGAAACACTTTCTTCCCAATCTGCATTAGTATATCCACTCAATGTGAAATCATGATCTCCATCATAGCTAAGACCACAATTTATTGTCGCTTTAAGGTACCTCATCACATGTTTTGCAGCCACTAGGTGAACATGTCTGGGTTCTACTAGAAGCTGAATTAAGGTGTTCATGGAAAAACAAATGTCTGGTCTGGTGTTCGTCAGATACATCAACGATCCAATAATCTATCTGTACAGTGTGGCATCAATCAACTCTAACGAAGTGTCGACCAACAGCTTCAGCTTTGCTTCCATGGGTGTATTCATGGACTTGCACTCCAACATGTCAAATCTCTTCAGGATTTCGACTTTATACTTACCTTGGTTAAGGAAGATCCTCTCAGGACTCTGCCATACCTCAAGACCTAAGAAATAATGCATTAGGCCAAGGTCTTTCATTTCAAATTCTAAGGAAAGTCTCTTCTTACATTTAGTGATGAGATTTTCTTCTCCATTTAAGAATAAGTCATCCACATATAGCAGTAATATTATTGACTCATCGTTCATGAACTTGAAGTAGAGATTAGAGTCTGCTTTACTCTTGGTAAAGCCTAAGCTTGTCAAGAAACTATCTATACGGCCATACCAAGCTCTAGGAGCTTGCTTTAATCTGTATAAGGTTTTCTTCAATATGCAGACATGAGACGTCTTGTATTCAACCTCAAATCCTTGAGGTTTCTCTATATACACTTCCTCTTCGATGACACCGTTTAGGAAAGCTGTCTTCACGTCCATCTGGTGCAGCTTCCACTTCATCTTAGCTACAAGAGCTATGATGGTTCTGATCGAAGTNTATCTGGCCATAGGAGAAAATGTCTCTTCATATTCAATGCCTTCCTTCTGGGAAAAGCCACGAGGGACAAATCTTTCTTTATACTTCTCAATACTTCCATCAGCAGCATGTTTTATTTTGAAGAGCCATCTGGAGGATACCACATCTTTACTCTTCAGTCTGGGAACTATTTCCCATACTTCATTCTTCATTATGGATTGGTATTCCTCTGTCATGGCATCTTCCCATTCTTTCCTCTGAATGACTTCTTCAAAGCAGGTAGGCTCCTCTTCTAGAATATCACACATCAAAGTCGTATAATTGGAGAATGGCTTCGGTCTTTTCACCTATCTCGTAGTTCCTTGGGGAACACCGTACTTCTCTCCATCTTGAATAAGATCTCTAGCCCAAGATGGCTTCCTTTTATGGAGGATTGTCATCTGAGGAGGTTCTTGAAATTCTATCATGTCATGATCTTCTAGTAATTCCTCATCAGGGGAAGTTATGAATTCCCTTACTGATTTAGCTGCTCTGGGAACCTCCCTCACTGGTTCAACAGTCCTGGGGATTACGGGTTCCTCTTCATATACTTCTTCAAGCTGGCATATTCTTGATTTCTTAAGCACTGCATCTTCATCAAAATTCATGTCCCTGCTGATCTCAATGTGACGGTGACCTGGTATATAGATTCTGAAGGCCTTGGAGACCTCACAGTATCCCACAAATATTCCCTTCTTTCCTGAAGGTTCCATCTTGTTTCTCCTCTCTTTCAATATATGAATAAATAGTGGGTAGGCAAATATTTTGAGATGGCTTACCTCTGGCTTCTTTTCGGTGAACATCTCTTCCGGAGTCTTGAGCCTAAGTGCAGTATGGGATAATCGGTTCTACACATATACAACTACCATTGTTGCTTCTGCCCATAAGCACATAGGACGATCTTGATCATGGATCATAGTCTTCACAACTTCCATTATCATTCTGTTCTTTTGTTTAGCTACACCATTTTGTTGAGGATTATAGGGAGTGGTGAGTTCCCTCTTGATCCCAACATATTTGCATAATTTCACAAACTCTTTTGATGTATATTCTCCTCCATTATCTAACCTGAGTATCTTAATCTTTCTTTCAGAAAGATTCACTATCAAGGCTTTGAATTCCTTGAACTTACTGAACACTTCATCTTTAGATTTCAAAAAGTATATCCAGGTCTTACGAGAATAATCATCAATAAATGATACATAATATACATACCCACTAATGGAGGACGATGGCATTGGGTCACATACATCTGACTGAATGAGTTCTAGGACTCCTTCTTCTTTGATGTCTCTCTTCAGAAATGGGTTCTTAATGTTCTTCCCGTGTGCACATCCATTGCATACGCCTTCATGGTCACCTTTGAGTTCTGGTAAACCTGTGACCACTTTGCATATGTATGGTAGCGCCTTGTAGTTGATGTGAGATAATCTTCTATGCCATAGTTCACATGAGTTTTCAATGGCGTGGGTCATGGCAGCTTCTAAGTGACCCTTTAGCTTATGCAAGCCACCTTCTTCTTTTCCAGTGATGATTGCTTCATTTATGGTCTCTCCTTTAGCATGTTGCCTTCTGCAACCTTCACTATAGTTTCCTCAGGGTTATTACATGTGACTTGGAGCAAGGTCAACAAAACAGCAGGCAAGAGTAATATCCTTTTGATAATATAAAGCAATAGCACGAACAATCATCACAGTAGCTCCTTTAGAGCTATTACTTGTAACTTGTCTGAATCAAAGATTGAGGTAAGGAATACAATACGAAATGAGGTCAACACTCTCATAGTGTTGTGATCAAATATTCCTCCATGGCAACTTGGAACTAACACACAAGGTTTCTCCTAGAACCTGGAGTGCTGCTACTTTCCTTCCAAGTCTCCTTCACTCAAGATGAAAAGTGTTTTCTTCAACCTGTCTTTTGTACTAGGACAATATGCTCTCTTGACAAAAGGTTAGGTTAGAGAATAAACTCTATGATCGCTACTTTAATCCATCTAATAATTTGATCATAGCTTCAGCATGTAACACTGATCAAAATAATGTCATAACAAATAGATGCATATCAGAATAATCACACCTGGGTTGCATCATTCCTTTGAATGTGTTGGATCTTGAGATCCTTCTGGATCTATGGCAAGAGATCCCTTCTCTTGCAAATACTCTTTAAAGTTTAACCATTAAAACATATGTGAGTACATACCTCTGATAACATTTGCAGGTAGTGTCTCCATCTGGCAGCAGTGGTAATCATTACCAACTCTTAAAAACTTCAAAGGCGATTGCAACTGGTACTGCGACTGCAACTGCAACTGGTACTGCTACTGCAACTGGTTTTGAGGCTGCAACTGCAACTGCAACTTAGGGTTTTATGAGGAAACCCTAATTTTTCAAACTTCAAATTATGAAATTTTGATCCAGGGGATAGATGCGCTGAGCTGAGGCGAGTAAGTTGGTGCAGTCAGATTTATGAAAATCCAACTTTTACCCCCTCAAACTTGATCTGCGGATTTCTGGACTGGTGCTTCTGGTTTTCTGGTACTTCTAGTACTCTGGTACTTCTGGTACTCTGGTTTTCTAGTTTTCTGGTACTTTGTGAAACTAGGGTTTCACTTTCCGGGAGATCTAGCCACTGAAAAGGTGCGCTGAAGGTGCCAAAATGATCCTTGGGGGAGGGCACACTTTTCTAGATAGTTTTAGGGGTGAAATACCTCACCAACAAAAAGCCCTAATTTACATGTATGGCAACAGTGATGTTTTTCATTTTTCTCTTGTGAAAGATGCTCTCTTCATCTTGGCTCTGATACCATGTTAATGTTTAAGCCATTATTATAGTTCTTTGCATTTCAATAGATAACATCAACATAAGACAAGATCACTAAGAAATACACAATCATAAGAGACACAGCATTTATCCTGGAAACCCTCCAGGGGAAGAAAACCCCACAAAACTTCCTTATTATAGATAGCCAATACAATGCCGAGAGATAACTCAAACTAATACAGAATATCCTCTCCCAAAGATGCGCCACTCTCTCTCCTTCTTCTCTAACTGCAATTCCGAAACTTGTCTCTCAAAATGAGCAAGTGAGTTGTGTGTCTAAGTGAGGCGCTAGCCTCTTTATTTATACAAGACTGGCACGTGTGAAGTGTCTCTTCACTGGCAGGGAAGACTTCTCCAACTTGGTGGTTATAACCACCTTTATTATATTTTGAGGCCTTTTTAATATCTTCTGGGGCCGACTTCTTATTCTGCCTATTACAATTATCTTTTGACCAATCCGCAAAAGGGGATTTGGTCCTTTATAATAACTGACATGATCAATCCACAATGGGGATTGATCCAATGAATAATATATCAAATAATAATAAGAATACACTTTGCAGTTACATTATTTTAACAAAACTTTTGATCTTAAGAGAAACTTTGAATCCCTGTGTGTCCATCCAAGGGCTGGAGGAAAGAAGGCTTGGAAGACAGGTGCCATCATCCATATGTAAGTTTTCACTTATGATAAATAAACTTGGCATGTTCCTTTCAATTGTTGTTTGTACAGTTGTCTAATGCTTTCATCAAATTAAGCTTAGATTGATTAGTCTTTGCCTAACAAGATCTAGTAGAAGTAGAGTCATTTGTCTTCTATTCTTGCAGGTTCCTTTGATCATCGAGAAGCTTAGAGCAGCGAGGTCGAGGCTTGGAGCAGCGAGGAAAAACATTGAACTTAAGGTTAGTCTAAATCTCTCCTTCTATCTATAGGATTAAAAGATTAATCTAAAAGGAAGTCAGATGCCATTTGTTTCGAATCTGTCTTAGATTATGGAATTTCTCCGTAGGATGAATTTCTCACAACACTCACTTTATCTCCTATTTATAATAAAGGAGATTGATTTGCACAGGCATCTCATCTTGATACATTGGTTCTATTGTAAAATGAGGTTTCCCCCTTGAAGAGGCTTATCTTTCATTCTTCTATCTAATTGTCATGGGATGGAGTTACTTCTCTTTCTATTTTTCATGTTATTTGGGTGTTTTTTCCCTAATAGTTGGGCATTTTTAGCATTGCTAGGCATTTTCTCTTTTTGCATGGGTTGTTCCCCTCTCCTCTGAGCAATGTTTTTTTTTTCCTCAATTGGGTGAATTTATGGTTAATCAAGTGTTGTGTTTTCACTTTGAAAGAAGACCACAAAGTCCTACATCATTTTGTCATTGATAGAGTTGTAAACTGCTTAATTTTATTCCAGGGAGTACCCATATTGTTGAAATGGACAAGCCATAGACCTACCATTTACGGATCAATTGCCAAAGAATATTGATACATTGGTTCTATTGTAAAAGAAGGTTTCCCCCTTGAAGAGGCTTATCTTCAATTCTTCTATCTAATTGTCATGGGATGGAGTTACTTCTCTTTCTATTTTTCATGTTATTTGGGTGTTTTTTCCCTAACAGTTGGGCATTTTTAGCATTGCTAGGCATTTTCTGTTTTTGCATGGGTCGTTCCGTGTTGTGTTTTCACTTTGAAAGAAGACCACAAAGTCCTACATCATTTTGTCATTGATAGAGTTGTAAACTGCTTAATTTTATTCCAGGGAATACCCATGTTGTTGAAATGGACAAGCCATAGACCTACTATTTACGGATCAATTGCCAAAGAATATTGATTTAATATCAATATGATCTAAACAAATCACCATGGATATTCCAATGGTTATCTCATCTGAATATATATATATATATATATAGATATATAAAACATTGAGAAATAACAATGAAATTTCAAAAACAAATACATGCAATGGAACACCATAAAAATGAAAAATTGCATTTTTTCAATATATTTGCCCAGCTATGAAAGACTATATTCTACTACAATCCTCTATAGGATGTGCTTTCTTCTTTACACTGATATCTCTCTACTCCTCAGACTTTGGAAATCTCGAAGAATATTATTTCTGTGGAGTTCAAATTCCAACTCTGTGTCCGTAGGTAATAGATTGGAAGGAGTATAGACACTGGTAAAAACCAAAAGCATATGTTATTTGATGTTTATTTTTTGATATTTGATGTTTATTTTTTGAAGTTCTTTATCTATCTGGTCTGCAGGATCTCATTTATAGAATCGGGTCAAAATTTTCAATAAAATGTGAGTTTTGTTATATGTTGGAACAGGTTAACGAAATTTTATATATAATACATAAGAATCACGCAGTCAACCATGAACAGATAAGAGTTCCAGTCAAACGATTGTTTTCTTAGCGTGGCAAGAAATAGATTCCGTGTTAGGAGGGCTTTCAGGATCTATGGATGGAGTAGAAAACTACAGTTCTGTTTTAGAAAATGAGATAGGTTGAGTTTATCTCCAGGTCTCTGTAAATTATTCGTATTTTTGTTTTGACTTGGTGATAGATTCACGTTTTGAAGATCTAAAATATCTTGCAAATTCAATACGCTATTTGAAATATTCCTTCACATCACATCGCTCTCTGACACGTACTTTATTTCGAAATAATTCTCGCTGCGAAAGGAAGGATGCAGCTCTTTTCMATTTATTTCTCCATTAACGCTTCACCTGAATTCACAAATTATATATATATATATATATAGGTATATTCAGATTTTTAGGGTTAATTTATTTACCCATTAACGCTTCAGTTGAATTCACAAATTAAATATATATAGTTTTTTAAGGTTAGATTTATATAGTTCAACAATTTTTAACTGTAAAGTCTATGAAGATATACAAATTCTACTCTTTTGGATTTGAACTAAAGCTTTTATGATTTTGAAAATTGTATTTTTTTTTATCAGTTTTGTTCAAAAATTGGTAAGAAATGTGAAAAGATAGGTAGAATTGTAGATATTAGTTGTTGAGATTGCATAGTACCAGTAGAATATAAGTTTTTCAGTACATTAAATGAATCTTTGAATTCAAAACTGCAATTCAAACAATGAAAAATTGTGATTTCACCCATAATTAAATCCCAAAATTCAAATAGAAAAATTAAAAAAAAAACAAACAAACATTAATAAATAAACTACTCCATTTAAATTTTAAAATTGCCAAATTCCAATCACATTGTTAAAAAAAATCTTAAACGCCCTTCTTGAGCTGTCAGAATTGTCAAAGACTGGGCTACTCTTCAAAACAACCAATGGAGTAAAGAGTTGTAATTGACTC
>JASDQU010104335.1:156525-167649 GCA_032191745.1 Picea mariana | reverse complement strand
CTTTATGTACCTCGATGTTGGTGGCATTGATTGTTCAACTCTTTTGTCACGACCCCAGTAAAAATGTACCCTTCACTCAAGTATAAACTCTTCTCTTTGTCGTCGTGTCAAGTGACTTAGTGGTGTATGTGCACACCAACCGTCTTATATACAGGCAGAGAGAAGAGTGGTTGAAAGGAAAGACAAATATGTGGGATGTGTTTCTTGATGATATGGGTTTGAACAACAGTGTTGAGTTGGCATTAGCCAACTTGGATCTTAATGAACTAGTGCTAGAGTCAGTCACTATTGATGATGGGGATCCTCTTGAGGGGTCATTCTCCACATCAACAAATGCACGGATTGCATTAGATATAGGGGAGAAGGAGGAGGACGGAGGAGAGAGCAGTGGTAGTGATGCCAATCTTGATGATTATGACATGGAGGACTCTAGAATCTAGAATCTAGATGGTTGATGCTCGAATGATTAATCATTGATGAACTATGTAGTATGGATGTCATTTGTATCTATATTGATGTACAAATATGCATGTTTTCATATATTCTGCAACTAATTTGAGTTTCTACATATTTTTTTGAATATAAATGCAATATATATAAAAAATTATATGTATATATAACAGACGCTTCGCTTCCGACGCTTCCGCTTCCTAAAACGCTCCCGCTTCTGGCAACACTGACTGGTAGTACGGCTGCAACTGCAACTTGTACTGCAACTGCAACTGGTTCTGAGATTGCAACTGCAACTTAGGGTTTTATGAGGAAACCCTAATTTTTCAAACTTTGAATTTTGAAATTTTGATGCAGTGGATAGATGCGCTGAGCTGAGGCGAGTACGCTGGTGCAGTCAGATTTTTGAGAATCCAACTTTTACCCCCTCAAACTTGATCTGCGGATTTCTGGACTGGTGCTTCTGGTTTTCTGGTACTTCTGGTACTTCTGGTTTTCTGGTTTTCTGGTACTTTGTGAAACTAGGGTTTCACTTTCTGGGAGATCTAGCCACTGAAAAGGTGCCTGAAGGTGCCAAAATGATCCTTGGGGGAGGGCACACTTTTCTAGATGGTTTTAGGGCTGAAATACCTCAGCAACAAAAAACCCTAATTTTCATGTACGGTAACAGTGACGTTTTTCACTTTTCTCTTGTGAAAGATGCTCTCTTCAGCTTGGCTCTAATACCATGTTAATGTTTAAGCCATTATTATAGTTCTTTGCATTTCAATAGATAACAATAGCTTAATATAAGATCACTGAGAAATACACAATCACAAGAGACACAACATTTATCCTGGGAAACCCTCTAGGGGAAAAAAACCCAACAAAACTTCCTTATTATACATAGCCAATATAATGCCAAGAGATAACTCAAAATAATACAGAAGATCCTCTCCCAAAGATGCGCCACTCTCTCTCCTTCTTCTCTAACTGCAGTTCCGAAACTTGTCTCTCAATGAGCAAGTGAGTTGTGTGTCTAAGTGAGGCGCTAGCCTCCTTATTTATACAAGATTGGCACATGTGAAGTGTCTCTTCACTGACAAGGCCGACTTCTCCAACTGGGTGGTTATAACCACCTTTATTATATTTCGGGGCCTCTTGATATATTCTGGGGCTGACTTCTTCTTTTGCCTTTTACAATTACATTATGACCAATCCGCAAAAGGGGATTTGGTCCTTTTACAATAACTGACATGATCAATCCACAATGGGGATTGATCCAATGAATAATATATCAAATAATAATAAGAATACACTTTGCAGTTACATTATTTTAACACTGCAGACAGTTACAGGCTCAGAGATGATGTCCACGCATGATGGATTTTCAGGTTACAACCAGGTTGCAGTGGCCAGGAAGGATCACCACAAAACCGCTTTTGTCACTCCTTGTGGCACTTACTCTTACATCAGGATGCCTTTTGGCCTGATAAACGTTGGTGCAACATTCCAGCGAGCTATGGATCATGCATTTAAAGATTTTTTATTTAAATTCATAGTTGTTTATCAGGATAATATAACTGTGTATTCTAAAAAGAGGTATGATCATATCTCTCATTTGCGTGCTACTTTTGACAGGTGCCGGAAGTTGGGCATTTCACTCAATCCCAAGAAGTCCTTCATGGGTATGTTTGAGGCCAAACTGTTGGGCCATATTGTTTCAAAAGAGGGAGTGTGAATCGATCCTGAAAGGGTCAGTGGCATACAGGAAGTTCCTTTGCCTAGTACTATAAAAGGTATTCAATCTTTTCTTGGGCGAGTGAACTTTGTGCGCAGATTTATCCCCAACTTTGCAGAGATCGTAAAACCCATTACAGATATGTTGAAGAAGGGGCATGACATGGTTTGGAGGGAAGAAGGGAAGCAAGCTTTCGATAGCATCAAACAGGCTCTTTCTCACTCTCCTACTTTAGCTAGTCCTAATTATGCACATGATTTACAGATATTTTCTTTTGCATCTGATCAAACTATTGCTTGTGTTTTATTGCAGAAAAACACAGATGGGCATGAATAGTCGATTGCATATATGAGCAGGTCCTTGCAGGTATCTGAGCTCAAATACAAGCCCATGGAGAAACAGGACTATGCTATGGTCAAAGGGTTAGCCCATTTCAGGCCTTATTTTTGGAACTCACACATTGTAGCATACGTCCCTTTTCCTGAAGTCAAAGATATATTGGCTCAAAAGGAGTGTTCAGGAAATAGAGGGTTGTGGGTGACAAAAATACAAGAGTATGACCTAGAGGTGAAAATTGCTAAAACTATTAAAGATCAAGGATTAGTTGCATTGATGACTGAGAAGGACTTGGAACCTGAGGTAATTGATCAGGTAAATTTTATTTCTGATGATTTCCAAGTTTTCGATTGGTATCGTGACATGATCTTTTACTTGCAAAAATTTTCGTGTCCTTCTAACTTCAGTAAGACGCAGAAGCGATCTCTGCATCTCTATGCTGTAAAGTATTGTCTTTGGCAAGGTCGTTTGGGATGGAGGATCCCTCATGGGCTGATTTTGAGATGCGTTTTACCGCATGAGACACATCAGATCATGATTGAGTTGCATGCGGGGGTATGTGGTGGCCATTTCTCTGGTAGGACCATCGCCCATAAGATTATGCGTGCCAGATACTATTGGTCGACTCTATTCAGAGATACTCATACTTTCATCCGTGCGTGTGAACCTTGTCAGAGGTCTGAGGGAAAGCAGAGACTATGAGCCTTGCCCTTAGATCCAGTTGTGATAGAGGCCCCCTTTCAACAGTGGGGGTTGGACTTTATTGGACAGATTCCACGGGTTTCTAGTGCTGGCCATTCTTGGATATTGGCAACTACTGATTACTTCACTAGATGGGTGGAAGCCATTCTGCTCAGGACATCATCCTCTACTGCTATTATTCAATTCATGGAGGAGAATATCCTCACCCAATTCGGAGTCCCAAGGAAAATTATGACTGACAACGCCAGTGTATTCAGATCAATCGAGTTGGTGGCTTTCTGCCTCAGGTTTGGTATCACTCTAGCCCATTCGGCTAACTACTACCCAAAGGGTAATGGACTGGCAGAGTCCTCCAACAAGAACTTGATTAGGATAATCAGAAGAACAGTCGGAGAAAACAAGAGAGCTTGGGATAGCAGTCTCAAGTATGCATTGTGGGCTGACAGAGTGACAAAGAAGCAGTCAACTGGTAAGGCACCCTTCGAGTTGGTCTATGGTGTTGATGTAGTCCTACCATTTAACTTGATGATTCCAGTCCACAAGCTGATTAGAGAGTTCACTACAGATGAGTCGGCCTTGCATGGTCGATTTGATGATCTAGTTCAGCTTGAAGAGGATAGATTAGGGGCTTTGAAACATTTCATTGATCATCGGAGACAGGTAAAGAAAGCCTTTGATAAGAGAGCTAAAGGAAAATTGTTCCATGATGGTGATTTGGTCTCGCTGTGGGACAAGAGAAGGGAGAAATCGGGAGACCACAGTAAGTTTGATAGGTTATGGTTGGGTCCATTTAGTGTCCATGCTTCAGTGGGGCCCAACACCTTTTAGCTTGTCGATTTGGATGGTGATGTCAAGCAGTTGCCTGTCAATGGGCAGCGTCTCAAACACTTTTTCCAATGAAGGGTTTAATCCCTTCAACATTTTGGGTACTTGCGGGCATTAGTTTAGATGTTTTGTTTTCTTCCGTTTTGATCATTTTTCTTTGCCTAGTGTAGATTCCCTTGATGTTGTCCAGTTTTCAGTCTAGACTAGATTTGTTGGCCCGTTGTCCCTTTGCCAGCATGTTGTTGGAGTTGTGTTAGATTAGGACATTTCCTTGCTTTGTTTCCTGCTTTCTAGGAGGACCTTCTGTTTTTCCAGAGATTTTGTGCTTTTCGGAAGCTTTTTTCTACTTGTCAGTGGCCTCATGCCAGATGTTTGTGTTAGCCTAGATTGCCAGTCTGAATGAGGGATCCTTTTTTCATCACCTGAGCATAGAGTTTAGGGGGGTAGGATGAAAGACATAGGTGATTGTGTCTGTCTTTTCATCATTGCTTCACTGAGTTTTTCCATCTTACAGAGTCCCCTCATCCAACATAGGGATATGATACCGAGTTTGAGTTGTTTGATCCAACACACATTTTGATTCACTTTGTTCACTTCGCATTGGGGAAGGAGAGTCATCATTGCTCCTTTTTTTAGTAGGTTGCCTTGTATCGACACCAACACCTTATCTACAGGCAACCCAGGAGTGTTGAACACCTTAATGGTTGCAAGCCTCATTGGCAGTTGTTTCGCACTTGACATGGCTGAGTATCATTGGGCCTTGATCAGGTGACTCTTGTCATGATTCGACTCCAGATCATTTTTCATTATGACAGAGCGTGTTCGTGCCTTAGGCCCCATTGTCATCATTGGTGGGTGACCTTCGCACTTAGCAGGGGCTTACCTTATTGGCCTTTGACTAAGTGACTACCTCTTTTGTGTCGACATCAGTGCATCTACCACAGAGAGCAGTGCACTGGTTGGCAAGTGGCAGCATTTTCAGAGTGTAGCAACTTTCAGATCAGATTTTCCATTTCATGTGATTTTCAGAGGTATTTTCGTTTGAGTTTCATGGTTTGTCGGGCTTGACTCCATGGCCCAATAGACCAGTTACTGGTATTAGTCAGCAGGTTTTATGATTATCAGTTTGATTCCTTTGGCATCAGTTTCTCGACATCATTGGCATTGGATGGTTTTAGTTGCAGACATGAGTTCTAGGTTCTCGAGACCCGCAGGGGGTCCCGCCCCTTGAGTCGCCATTTGTTGACCCCAAAATCTCACCCTTGAGATTTGGATGGTCAAAGGGCCAGTCTATCCTTTCAGACTAGCATTCAGAGGTTCTTCTTGATAGCACAGGACCATCATTCAGAGATCTTCCAGGCACATTGATGCTTGTTCTGGTCAGTTAGTGGATGGTTTCTTACATGAGTTGAGTTCAGAGCTTGTTTTAGTGATTTCTGAGTTATTAAAGGATGAGGTTTCAGTTCCAGTTTTGAGTATGAGAGATTTGCAGCATTATGGGACACTTCTTGTCCATGAGGATCTTATTAACCCCTCACATCAGTTATTTGACAGCATATTCCTGCTCCTTGTCCAATTGTGCTTCCAATGAGTATAAACTTGATGGTATTTGGACAACCTTGCTTTTTGGTGATGAGGTGGCACAGGTAATGACGTGGCAGGGTGAGGTGGCAACACATGTGGGGCCCACACGCTTAAATCTGGGCCTTTTTCGTCCTAAAACTGGGCCCACTAAGGCGCCCAACACGTGCTAAATAAAAACTGGATAAAGTAAAGAAGTTTCCCAAAGTCATAAAGCACCTTAAAGCTAGTCAAAAGTCAAATTGGGTGAGTTGTCTTCTTTCTGCTTTAGCTTTTAGCTTTATCCTCTTTCCTTTTCCCAGCTTTCCCCTTTTTCTTGCTTTAGCTTTTGCTTTAGCTTTCACTTTTTCCTTTATTCCCTTTACCTTCCTCTCTTTCACTCATGCGACCTATTTCTCTCCATGAGGTTCGCCCTTCCCACCTTTTTGGCCACAACTTCTTCATACCTAACCAATTTTTGTAGATTTTCTGAGGTCCTATGAAGCTGCCACCTAAGGTCTGTCCTTGACCTTAGTATGGCTCTAAGTTTCAACTGTGTGGCTGTCTTTTCTTGCTGTTTTAGGACAGCAAACAGTCACCCAACTTTCTGCTCAATATTTGATGGTCAAGTGCTCTTTCAAGGTGCCCTTACAAGTGTTTTCTTTACTCAATGTTAGCACATGCATAATACATTAAAACACATAACACTATCTCTAGATCTTTGAACTTGAAAATGTTGATCTACACTTCTAAGCATGCATAAATTTGACACATGTATTTTTGGTCAACATGACCTTGGAAAAAACCCCCCCGGGGAAAACCAATTTGGAATATATGTATATAGAAGGCCTCAAAGAAAAATGTACAACACAGGAAACATAAACAAGTGAACCGGGTACAATAGCAACTACTCTCTAGTGCCTTGGAGTTCCTCGAAGACTTTCCCACAAGCCTTGTGACGTAAGGCGCCCCTTGCCTTGGTGAGCCTTCTTCCTCTTGCTTGCCTTTGTCTTTATCCTGATCCTTTACTTTGTCTTTTCTCTTGCTTGCCTCTGAACTTGCCTTGTCTTTGTCCTTGTCTTTGTCCTTGCCTTTGAAGTAGTCTCCCTCTCAACAAAAAAACCTCCTCCAAGTGATGGTGCGCCCCTCCTCTCAAGTGCGCCCCCCACACATGCAAAAACTCAAACAATGAGTGAATCCTCCCTAGCCAAGCACCCTCATCTCCTCATGAAGAGCGCCTCCTCTCTACTAGCAAGAACCCACAAAGATTAAGCCACCTCCTAGCTTGATGCACCCTCCTCCCAAGAATGTGCCCTCTCCTCAAGCTAGTGCACCTACCTCCATAGAATGTGCCTCCTCCTCTACAAATGTGCGCCCTCACTCCATATAGCTTCTTCCATAGCACAAGAGTAAGCCATGACAAAGGGAGTGAGCCAACAACTAATGGGTAGAGCTCCTCCAACTAGAAATGTGCCCCTCCTCTCAAGGTTGCACCCTCCTCTCTAGCAAATGCGCCCTCCATCAAATGTGTGCGCCCTCCTCTAGAAATGTAGCCATGCCTCCATGGAAGGCTTCTCCAAGCTCCCTCAAGCTCTCATACAAGTGCGCCCTCCTCTCTTTGAGAAATGCGCCCTCTCCTCCTCCTCTCCAAAACTCACAAGTGAAGAATGAATTTCAAAAATACACTATACCCTCCTTTAGCCTCCTTTGGCCAAGTCCTAAAATATCAATGGCCTAGATCCAATCTAACCAAGTCTAATCAATGGGTGAGATCTCATCCAAAAATCTCACTAAGGAAACCCACTTTCCTTAGTTGCTTTATGTCTATTAATTCACCCACTTTGTGAATTAATTGTCACTTTATGACTTAAGTGATATATTTCACTTTTGACTTAAATCTCCTAAGTCAAAGTGAAATTAGAATCATAAAGTAAAGTACAAGGGTAATGGTCTCCCCCTTTGTGCTTATAGACTCATAAGCACATGGGACCACTTTCCAAGGTAACCAAATCCCAACAGTTTTGACCCATTTTACCTCCATTCTTCTCCAGATAACCCCCAGATTTGACAAGAAGGCTTGGGAAAGGTTCGTTCAACCAGTTTTAGCAGGTATTCATGCAGTGACACATGGCAGATGGACAAATTGACACTTGGGTGAGGACCATTGGCTAGCTTTTTGCCAGTTTGGAAACATGAAGGCGAATTCTTCATGCATTTAGCTATATATGCAGCATTCTTCCACAGTTGACAGGTTGATCACTCTATTGCAGGAGCATTACTACTCTCTCATTCTATTCTATCTCTCATTCTATTATACCTCTCATTCTAGCTTCAGATTCTCAGTTTCTTGGAGATCATTGTAACAGTTCTTGGCTTTT
Source organism: Picea mariana (assembly GCA_032191745.1). NCBI lineage: Eukaryota > Viridiplantae > Streptophyta > Pinopsida > Pinales > Pinaceae > Picea > Picea mariana. The sequence continues at coordinate 159,678 of JASDQU010104335.1, read as the reverse complement.
CTCTGTGATGGAGCCATTCCTCTGATTTGACATGAATAAAGAGTCTTATGTGTTGATTTTGGCCTAGATTCTTGTTGTTGCATTCGATTTCTAATTAATTGCAAGTGTTTGAAGCTCATCCTTCATTGGGGGTTGATTTGGCACCTTTGAAGCGCTCTTCCTTCTTGATTTACTGTCTTTTTGCATTCTAATGGTTCGCTCTGCTTAGGGTTTTCCACCAAAATTCATTTAAAATCAATTTTTATGCTAGTTTTGGGTGAGGTTATCTAACCCTCATCCCAAAACCATCTTGTGCTTGTTTGATTTGTGTTTTGCAGGTCAATTTTCATCCATCAAGCAGCACGCCCTAGGGTAGCCTCCCTATGGTTGGCATGCACCAGCCCAAAACGAGAGGGGTGATATCAGTTGTGACCTTAGGATCCACCCCTAAATTAAGCCTAGTTTGATTCCCTCAATCTACAACCGACCTAAACCCTAGGGTGTCAAATTTAGCCTTAACAGGTCCAACACCTAAAACATGAAGAACATCTCCAAACTAGTTGTATCTATGAAGACATCCCCACAGCCTGAAACTTGTAGGGCTGAATTGTCACCAATAACAACTTTCTCTCCACTGTGTTTCTGTCTATAATCAGAGAGAAGGCATCCTTTCTTCTTTCATACAACTGATAAGATAGATAAGATAAGATAATTTATTGGTGTCCAACAAGAGATCACAAAGAGGTCAATGGGACTGCTAAGAACAATAGTATCAATACACTGGGAGTGCAAGGGCCACTCCTATAAAAGAAGATGAAAAGCAGATTGCATTACGTGTGGGAACTTGGTCAGGCACATTGCAAACAATGGCTTCCTTTTAAAAATCAATATTTTAGAAAGAACATCAAGTAATGAAAGTTCATGGTAGGAAAGAGCCCTGCAACCTTTATGTCTCAATCCTGTCTTATATTTCTATCAAATTTATATCTAATAAATGAAAGTTTGGACATGTAGAAATGGGTACCAGCAAAGACATGCAAAGCAAACACTTATAAAAAGGCTCGGTAAAGCATACCACAATAACGTATGCTCCCATGTCTACACTCGGAGTAAAGGTTGCTAGATTCTTTCCACGAATATGTATAGCTATGGTTGATGCTAGCCTTCCAAGAATTTTGTCTGTAGCATCAACAATATACCACGTTTTCTTGGCATTTTCATGATCTGCTGCCTTTGGATACCAAGTTTTCTGTGAGATAATCTGCACGGAAAACAATGCATGAGCATTTAGCTAATGCGTTACATTACAAATGATAATCCCACAGCAGCAAAAGAATACCAATGATGGCATGCACTCCAATATGAAGAATAACATAAAGCATCCAAAATTCACCATTAAATGACTGTTGAAATTACTACTTCATTGGAGCCTCCTATACCCTGAAATGATGTAAATGGCTAATTAAAGGCAGTTGATGCAATATTATAAATAGGAAACGACTGTCAAGGGAAATTGCTTCCGAATTGGGTAAAAGTGGTGAAGTAAATATTTTACTTCATTAATAATGAAGAAATCCAAAAGAGATATTCCACTAAATATTAGAGATAATTTGACTTATATTGATCAACTGGAAAAGCTAATAATGCCCTGGATCCATTTGTCTTTTCATGTGAAAAAGGCAAAGAATGACTAATTTGTGTACATGGTATGTTTCAACTTTCAAGTGTCACAATATACAACAGCATTTTCAAAAAAATCATTATTTTTCCATACCTTTTGTTAACCTCATTGGCATTATTAGTACTACATGTCGAAAGTATCAGCTACAGGGAGGCAAGCCCTAATAATTTGCACAGAAGTTAAATCTTTTCAAGGCTGTTATGATCATACATATCCCTAACCCCAATTTTCCTATCCTTCATTTTTGGTGAAATTATTTCAATTTTGCATTTCAATCTTGCATCATGCCCCGTCAGCTCATCATATGCAAGGCATTAGGGTCCCATTCATGATTCAATCTTTGTGACATCCTTGGAAATGTGAAAGCCTTCAAAATCTGAGGATTGACAATCCTGAAGAGACTTTGGGCTACTTGGTAATGGGTTACAACTTTTCTCCACTGGGAGTTTGGGGGTCACAAAGATGGATGGGATTTTGGCATCTAGGCCGATTTGGACCTTTCCATCCCCCAGGAAACAACTTGACTTATTACTTTGCTATCCTGAAAAGAGACTTGCAAGAAGAGTTTTCTAACACACATGGAGAGATTTAAACCGTGCTCAAAGACTAAGTGGAGCTAACAAATCAATCCTTCTAGAGTTAAGTAAAATGATCCTCAAAAGCTCTTGCTTCAAATTTTGTATCCAAGATTCAGGGCCATATTGGAGGCACTAGAAATGGAGTAATGGGAAGTCCTTCAATTATGACAACAAGGACTTGTACAATAGATTGAGACTCAAGATATCCTATTACTTTACACCTAAATAAGAAGTGGGGGACCAGTGATTTTGAGGAGTAGTGGAAAATGGGATGACAGACTCTCTAGAAGGCATGGAGCTCAGTTAAATGAAAAGTGTTGGTTCAGTTCGTGCTCCATCAGCTCCTGGTGGTTAAAGCAAGACTCAGCATAAGTAAACATCTTCAATCCTTTCTAAGTTAGATATCGAAAGAAATAAACAAAGGAATCTTGTGGGGGTGTCCAATTGCCAAGACATTCTGGACAAGGTCTCAAGCAGAATACAATTACTTGTTCACAACAGCCCTAGCTTAGAGGGAGATCCTCTTAGATGATGCTTGGACGATCCGGAATTGTTACAAAGACCTTCAGCATATGATTCCTATTATCACCCAAAAATACCTGTGAACCAAGAAGCTCAATAGTGTCCAAATAACTATCAGGTTGTCGGTTTGGGTCGCTAATTTAACCTCCTCTCACTTCCAAATTGGTGCATGCCAATTCAAGGGGGTTATCCTTAGATGATTTGAGGCTTCTGAAGATTTTTCAGGTCCTATCAAGCATGCCTACTGGGTCTGTCTTTGACCACAGTTAGGCTCTAAGTTTCAACTGTTATGTAAAGTGTTTGCTGCTGTTTTAGGACAGCCAACAGTCCAAGAACTTCTTGCTGATTTGTTACGGTTGCACTTCCAATTTTAGGTGCTCTAGCATGTAGTTT
>JASDQU010104335.1:120026-130757 GCA_032191745.1 Picea mariana | reverse complement strand
TCCGGGAACTTTCCTTTTCCTGTGGACACTAGCCCAATAGGACGCCTTGTCCTTTTCTCCAGACTTGTATTGCAGGCTTGTGTAACGTATTTGAGTTGTTAACTGGTGTATTAGGGATTTTATGCATATGTTTAATAATATTGATGATGAAATGTGATTGACATTGCTATTATCCCTGTGACTGATGAGCCCATGGAGGGCGTAGCCTTTGATGTGCAGGACCATGCTCGACGGACAGGTACCATTTGGACTAGTACACATGGGGAGATGATCAGTTCGGACCTCCATGGGGCTGAAGAGCCCACCAGATGGATGCTGAGACCCCATCAGGGGGCAGAGACAGGACATAGATGGATCAGGGGCTTTGCACCGGAGAAGAAGAGAACGTTCTACCAAAGGCACCCCGGCACAGCTTGACCTAGGGGGGATGACCCTTTCTTAGTGGAACGTTGGCCTTTGTAGGCCTAGGACGTCACCACCTTGACCATGACGTCACCCAGCATCATGGACATTTGGGGCAAGCAGACTAGGCAGCAGTGGCACGTGTGGCAGGTTGAAGAAGCCCAGGGAGGGCTAACGTTTTGCTCCAGGACGCCCCATCTTCCCTAAAAAGGGCTAACGTCTCCCTTGGAGGGGCTTTTACTCTCCTTTCAGCTTGATTTAGGGTTTTAACTTGACAATTTAATGTAAAACAGTATGATTTGATATTTTGGCCTTGTCGACCTTTTTACCTGACCTAAATGTAAAATTAGNTCAAGGTTTTGTATAAATGGGAGATTTTCACTCTCATTTTTTCATCATCACTCACTCACCACTTGGTGAGGTCTGAAATTTGCGCCCTATCTTGGGTTATTGGCTGATTTAAGGAGGCGCACTTGTTGAAGGAAGGCATTTTTTGGCATATTTTGGCATTTCTCTTGAAGGAAGGTGTTACAATTAGGGTTTGCATGGTTATTTCTTAATGAATTGTAAGTATTCTTCTGTAAAACTTCTTGAATGAATGGTTGTAGTCTAATTTCTTGCATATGTTTATGAATTTGTTGAATCAAAACCCTAGGTGACAAGCACACAAGTAGGTCCTTGTCTCATGTCCCCTGATAGAAAAATTTTCAGCCATTGAAGAAGAAAAAGAGAGCCTAGCAGTAGCTACACTCCTTTTTCTTCCTCTCTTTTGCTAGCTGTACCATTTAGAATTCAAGAGGAAGAAGACGTCCCAGGCCTAGGTTATCTACACTTAGGGCCATTTTTCTTTTAGGGTTTGATGAAAGGGCCTTGTAACACTCTCCCTCATTAAGCCTTCTTGTCTTGATCTTGTGCTTCATTTGAGCTTAGCCGTTTTGCCAAGTTGACCTAAGGAAGGAGGAGAGAGCACGAGGCCTTGCTGTAGCAACGCCGGAGTGAGCCTCTCTCCCCTAGGGTTTTGATTTTGAGGCCTTACCTTAGCAACACCTCAGAACTTCTCCCTCTTGTCCTTAGTCTTTGTTTCCTTCAACTCTTGCGTCCTTCATTATTGACTCCATTAAACCCTAAGGCAATGATCCTAAGACCTCAAGCATTGAAGTAGAACTTGATCTAAATACTCTCAAACACTTTGAATTTCAAACACTAACTACACTAACCCTAGCCTAGACTAACTCACCAACCCTAGTTGCTGATGTCATCATTGGTTATTTCATCTTTAATGCAGCAACGTTTTGTTTTAAGAGAAATTGAATGATGGTTTAAGCATTAATTGAATAAGGTGTTGATTGGTTACATTGAATGCTACATTGTTCCAATATTTATTGGTGAAGTGTTATAACTTTTCATTGATATTGATAAACATTGACTTCGTCAACATTTATTGCTAATTGCTTATATGTATTTATCAGATAGTCTTATGAAGTACTAACCCATTGAAATAGCTTGCACATATCAGTTTGTTATTGCTTTGTTCCAGGCATGTACACTTCTTTGGGGTTGTTGCCGTCCTTATACACACTTGCAAACGTGAGCTAATTCCGGCTCACTTAGTGTGTCCTTGGAGGCACAATGGCTAAGTTCATAGCCCACGCTGTCACTTTGACCGGAATCTCTTCCGTCTAGGCTCACTCCTAGGGAAGCCAAGGGGGGTAGTCCCTAGTTTCTAGATTAGTTTTAGAGTTAAGTTCTAGGAGTTAGTTTTAATTATTTACAAGGTTTGGGGGATTCTAATCCTAAGATGCACAAGTAGCAATGCAAGATGCAAGGGTTAGTATGTAAGTCAAGCCTTTTCCTAGGGCAACTAAGACTAGTGCCTAAAGATTGGGCAAGGGGTCAACTAAGTTAGAGGGTTGTTCGTTGCAAGTAGATTACAATATTACTTACAAAGAATAATTAAACTCAAAATAGTTACAAGATTTACAATTTAAAGAATGATAGATTACAACAACAAGCTAACCAATTATCTATTTGTGTTTGTGCAGGATATCAAGAGATTAAATCATCACATCACATTATCATCAAAGCATCAAGATCATCATCACCAATACATTAAGAAGAAGAAAAGAGATAAGCACAAGTATTAGAGGTGAAGACCAACCACCCTTTAATATTAAACCCACAAGTAGTTTTTTAAAGAGTTAAGTCCCAGGTTAAGTTGTTAAGCTTTCTTAAGGTTTTCAGATTTTATTAAGATTTCACCAAAGCCTCCTCCTCCTATTGCCAAATAACTGTTGGATGCTCAATAAATGTTGCCACCCTAGCTTCACAGGTCAGCCCAAAACAAGAGTACTTCCTGGAGAGGACACATCCTGTGCACCGTGAGACAGTCCCCTGCCTACACCCTCCGTTGTTTTCCTCAAGCCCCGTTTTAAATGGTGAAGATGGTAGTCTAAGGTACCCTAAAGAGTCTATTAAGTTTATATATTAGTTAGGTAGACTTTTAGGAGCATTTTAAAGATTTTGTAACACTTTTTAATGGTGATTTAGTGACTTGGCCGAAACTCACTTTGGCCTTAAAATGTGTTGTTTAAGTTAAAAGATCAAGAGCATTAACACATGTATATGTCACTAAAATGCACAATAGATATAGCTTGAAATAAATAACAAAAGGCAAGAACAACTTGCCAACCAATAGAGATGTGCAATCACACTTATGTTGAGTTTTTAAAGCATTAAGATAAAAGCACCAAGTGTGAAAGAGAAGAAGATTTACGTGTGCCTACTTATCAACTTAAAAGAAAGAAGTTACTTCATAGATGGCATCAAGAAAGATCTAAGCATTAAACAAAGACACCACTTACTTAGTTAAGCATTTAGGTTGTAGATCTAAGCATGAGAGATAAACATAAACATTTGTAGAACTAAGCATGCATGAGATCTCAATAAGTTGATTTAGGTGCCCAATAGGCTTAAGCTAGAGAATTACTTAGTGTGTTAGATCTAGATTTAGGATATTAAAACACTTGAGCATTTAGATCTTAAATCACAAATTAAAACCCTAACCTAACCTTTTGGGGTATTCCTCTCCCAAATAGGTAGGCAATTAACTATCTTGCTTATTAAGAAATTATTGAGGAAAGAAACAAGCAATCAAAGAAGCAAACAAAGGGAGAAAGAAAAACAAGCAAACCCTACCCCATGTCCTAGGGTTTGGGAGATACCCTTTATTTCACAAACCCTCACGTCCTAGCAAGAGAAAGGCAAAATGAAGGACAAAAAATCAAGATCTAGACTAAAACCCTAACTACCCAAGGTTCACACGTGGGAGGGGGTCATACCCTCTTTCCTCCCACAAATGTGAGCCACTACAAGCAAGCAAAGAAGGAGAAAAATTAAGGAAAACACTAGGAAATTGGAGCAAGGTTGAGAAATAGCTACCAATCCCTTGGGGGGCCTTTGAGTGTTGTGTATATGCCTTTGGGTAGCCAAAACCCCTCTCAACCAGATCTGAACCTGCAAAAACCAGCAAGCTATGCTTGCTGGAAATGTCACACAGAACTCTACAAATGAAAAAAAAACTTTTTCCTTTTTAGGGCAAAAATTTTTCTTTTTCTTAAGAAAAAATTGTAATTTTTGATATAAAATGACCAATCTTACTAGATTATGCTAGTTGAAATATATATGAATGAACAGCAATATAGAAGAAGAGTAAAGGGTGAGAAAAGCATGGAGTATGGATGTGTCTCAAGAGATCCTTCTTGCTTGTGGTGTTCCCAATGATACCCTTGAAGCCAAACCTACAAAAACTTGAAAGATGATGTGCATACAAGAGATAATATGTTGAATATGTTAACAAGACGACACTTCAATCCTATCTAACATATCAAGATATATAGATCTACAAGAACATGCATTGATAAATCTACCCAAGTAACACTTTACCTAAGATCCAATGTGTACAATCATCAAACAAATCGATACAAGTTTACCTCATGTGCATAAGAAGAACAAGAACATGCATTGCTCCTCTAGTTATACTCCAAAGCTTCTCCTTTATTATTACTCAAGAAAATAGATCTTGGAGAGAAAATACTCGAAAACCCTAAGAGCATAGAATGGAAATGATGGAACAATAGAGAGAGAGAGTGGAAAATCAAGTAGCATAACAATAGCTCAAGATATGGTGAGTTGGGATTGAGGAGAGGGATCTATTTATACTTGGAGAGGCAAACTTACCTCTCTTGGATCAATGCCAAGTGTCCACCACCAAGCATAAGAGTAGATCTCAAGGCTAGGGCACACCATCTAGGGTTTAGATCTTAGATCTAGGGTGTAGAATGGTGTGGGAGTGTTGGGATCACACAAAAGTCAAGTGCGAAGGCTATGGGATTCGTGCCAAGGGAGAGGAAGAGGTCCCAACAATTAAAAACGAATTTTCCTTGGAGATCAACAAAAGGGGGGCGTAACTCTCCTTGGAGGGCGGAAAAAAAGGGGGAAATGGAAGGAATAGAGGGGGATTAATGAGAAAAAGGGAGTGGGATCACCCTAGGAGGTGATGTGGGGGTTAAAGGGAGTCATAACTCATGAAAGGGGGCCCCATTTAAGTCACAACGTCCACCACCAAGAAAAAACGTCAATCCCCCTAGAGGGGCGTAACTTTTGAGTGAAAAGAGGGTGTAAGGGGTTAGAAGAGGTTGGAAAAGGTTAGGAGGGTCATGTTATGCTTAGGGGGTCTCTCTCTAACCTTTATTCCATCATTTTACATCCTCTAACTCATTATTACATTTTTTACATTTTTGCCATGTTTGGACTTTAGCAATTAAAATTGTTGTTTTTGACTGACTAACACTCCGGGTGGACAAACCCATGGCTAAAGTTGTCCGAATGAACTGAAACTTGGTCCATGGATGTGGGGGGTGCTATTCCATTTCTTTTGAGCACAAATACCCCTATCAAAACTCCAAGGACCTAGTTTTTACAATTGTTGCTCAAAAATAATTAATTAATTAAATAATTAAACCTCCAAACTTAGGGAAATTTAATTAAAAATTAATTAATTAAAAAAAACTGACTTAGACTCGACCAAATTCCGCGAAACTTTCTAAGATGTCTTGCATGGTCATTTACAATGATTCCCTATAATAGTTACCAAAAGATAAACCCACTAGAACGTCGTTCACCACTTTGGAGGAATTATTGCAAGTGTGAGAGAAAAACTCAAGGGAAATCAATAAGGCTGAAAAGCTCAATTGATAACCTGAGGATAAAAAACCCTCGGTGAAAGGAACTCTCCCAGTGAACCGATCCCAAGGTAACTGACCTAGACATGACTCATGCAGACCTATTACATTATTAACCCACACAGGGGTGCGGAAATTCCAGTTACAAAAAGAAGTGTTGGGGCCAAACATGCCCTGTAGAACCAAAGTCTTCAACAAATTTTCATCTGACGATGCATCTCTTCATGGCACATGGAGTTGACCACCTGTGTTGGAGAGGCAGTCAACAGGGGTTTTATTTCTTAAATTGGCCTTTGGTCAGACTATCTATTTGGGTGGTGACTTGTGAAAGGGGAAAACCTTACCTTGGTCTTATTAGCCTTTTGCCTCTTCAAAACCCCAGGTCACCGGGGACGTCTCCCCTGGGCCCAACCTCCCTAAAGAGAAAGAACCATCCCATTGTGGTGACATTGGGTAGGATTGGTTCCTGTTACGCCAGTTTGGCCTTCTCTCTTATAGCCTTTTACCCTAGCTACAAACTGTGCGATAATAGGGCACTCATCTCCATTACTAAAAATACATTGCACCAATGTACTCAGGATCCACTGAAAACTGAAAGCCATCTCCACTGTTGGTTAAACAGTCTTGGGGTACCTACTATTTTTAGAACTGATGAAAACCCATTTTGACCTAATTTTGCACTTTGTTGAAATCATTGGATTTTCATCTCAATCACCACATGAACTCACCTGTGTAGAATTTTCTAAAAATAGAAAACCTCATTTTGACCTAATTTTGCACTTTGTTGAAATCATTGGATTTTCATCTCAATCACCACATGAACTCACCTATGTATAGAATTTTCTAAAAATAGAAAACCTCATTTTGACCTTGTTGTCGCCCTTATGCACACTTGCAAACGTGAGCTAAGTCCGGCTCACTTAGTGTGCCCTCGGAGACACAATGTCTAAGTTCTTGCCCACACTGTCACCTTGACAAGAACTTCTTCCGTCTAGGCTTACTCCTTACTTGCAGTGGCGACGGGCTGACCTTGGAAGCTAGGCTGGGGGTAAAAGCTCAGTATCTTGAGCACCGGGCAGTTATTTGGCAGGATAAGGGAGTTGAGACGCACACATAGCTAGGGGGTTGGGATCTTAAAACGTTTAATAAGAACACTAGTTGCATAGATCACCTGTATATGTTGTGGGGATAGTTGATATATTGTTAGATAACATTTACTTGTGATAATCTCATTGATATATCTATCATTTTGTTGCTAGTTGTTCTATCTTTATGATGTGGTGATTATCTGATGATCATTTGAATATCTTACTGAATAATCATTGTTGTGGTGTGGGTAAACAAGTGTTTGAGTATCCCACTTGGGGAGGCATCACTTGTTTCATCCTTAAGTGCTTGAGTGGATAGATTGCCAGTGAAGGCAGTCCAAGTGGGGTTAAAGCCACTTGGGGCATGCTTGGCCCTAGGGTGTGAAAACATTGTATCTTTTTGTATATCTTGTATTGTTGTATATCTAATTTGTTGTAACTTGTATAACTCTTGTAAGTAATCTCTAATCTTTGGGGTTTTGGGTATTTGATTAAATTGTAAGTTATTGTAACGAACAACCCAGAAACATAGTTGACCCCATTGCCCAACCTTAGGCACTAGTCATTAGTTGACTTAGGGAAAGGGCTGCCTCTCATCTTAACTTAGATTTGTACTTGCATTGCTGCTTGTCATATTAGGCTAGTTTCCCCCTTGGCCTATAAAAAATTAAAACTAACTCCTAGAACATTGTAATTAAAATCCATTTAGTAACTAGGGACAACCCCCCTTGGCTTCCCTAGGAGTAAGCCTAGACGGAAGAAGTTCTTTTCAAGGTGACAGTGTGGGCAAGAACTTAGACATTATGTCTCCGAGGGCACACTAAGTGAGCCGGACTTAGCTCACGTTTGCAAGTGTGCATAAGGGCGACAACAGACCTAATTTTGTATGTCCTCCAATCATCACCAAAAGTCACACACATGCTCTCCTCCATAAAGGGTATTGTTATCGCACAATTTGCACTTGTCCAAAGCCCAAGACAAGTAGAGGAAATTGGCGTAACTACAGGATAACCTATCATTGTCGCCTAAATAGGCTTAATAGGAAATCCCCGCATTTTAGGGATAGGCAAGGTTTATCCTAGGGGAGGTATCCCCGGTAACCTAAAGGGTTGGAAAGTTAAGGCTATGGTCAAGTTTATCCCCCCTCTCACTGGTTATCAAAATCACAGGGTCTACGTCTAAGAGATTGAGGCAAATGAAGAGTAATTTGTGTACCTACCTGGAACAAGAACAACGGAGCATGTATATGGCAGTTTCAAGTACAAAAATGACAGTAAAGCCTCAAGAGACGATAGACAATGTGAATATAAGCTAGCTGATATAAAATTGCAGCAAAGTAAAAGTTTACAACAGCAAATAGTATTTTGTAACATCTGCAAGAAATATGCCTCAGAATTGCCTGAAAACACAATGAAAACTTAGCATTTATCACATAAATTGATTAGCAATTGTCACAAGCAAATTCTAAGTGAGTTAGCTATGAGTTAGGATAGTGTATGCAGAAAATTACAGCAGTTAGAATGGCTGTAGCAGTGTTTTGCAACAGCAGCCACAAAATTAGTAGTTCAAGCTAAACTAGGGTTAGAATTAGTTAGTAAAAGCTTCAAAGAAGAGAGCGTAAAAGTTGGCTTGATCACATTCATCCACAAGAGCATAGAAATCAGTGCCTCTTGGGCTTATGGAGTCAATTACAGCAGCAAATTATCTTGGAGAAAAATGACAATGATAATATTGTTCAAAGGACAAAGAGATAAATGCTAGAAGTGTTGGCACTTCAAGGCTTCTAGCATTCAAGTCTTAAAGATGGATTCCACTATAGCATAAGCACTTTTAGGCCCTAGCATAACCCTCTCTCCTTGAACTATTGAAAAATATATTTGCAACAAGGCTCTAAAATAGGGCTCCTAAAGTGCTAGCACTTTAGGGCTTTAGGAGCCTAGTTTAGACAAGGATTCCTTGACAATCAAAGGGTGGAAAGGTCTAGAGAGAGAAAGAAGCACCTTATGTTTCTCTTCTAGAATTTTAGGCAAGCAATTTTATAATCTTCAATATGAAACAAGTAAATCTAACCACAAGCATTCAATACATGAAGGAAGTTGCAGAATTTACTTACTTTCACCAAGAATAATCAAGCATTAAACACTTTACCACCACAAAATAGCCAAAGAACACCTCTAGCATGCTCCTCCAAGCCTAGCACATTAATCCAAGAGACCATAAACTCCAAAGATAGCAGAAATTTCAGCCAATATGCCCTAGAGGGCAAAAATTTCAGATCTCCCTCTTGCGAGAGGTGAGTTATGTGAAAAATGAATTAGGCCAGCCATATTTATATGGGAAATCCTGGCCTAATTACCCAAAAGCTGTGTCTTTTCATAGTTTTGAGCCTACTTCTCAGTGTGCTCATTAAAATCAAAAAATAAATTCAATTTTTTACAAAATGGCCCTTAAAGAGTGACGTCGTGCCCCTTTAGGGTGACGTTAGGCTTCCTAAGTGAAGTTTTGGGCTGGAGAAGCATAGCACTAGGCCTCCAAAGGCCATCTACCATCTCCTCAAGTGCCAAGTGCCAGGTCACGAGCCATCCTCCACCATAACTCGTCTCCACCAAGCCCTAGAATGACGTCATAGGCTAGTAGAGTGACGTCCAAGCCTCCAAAGGCTAGCATCCAAGTGAAGAAGGACCAGAAGTAGTCTCCTAGCCATGCCAGAATGCCTCCCAAGGCAACAACCTCCTCCTCTGTTGTGCAAATGGTGATCACAAGCTAGCCCCAGACGTGGTGTCTTTGCATCCATCTCTGGGATTTAAAGCCCCCCATGAAGGTCCGAACAAATCATCTCCTCATGAACACCTGTCCACTAGGCAAGGTCCTACAAAGACAAATAGATATGCCCTCCAAGGGTCCATAAGTCACGGGATCATGCCAAGTAAGCCGCATCTAATAATCAAACCACCCAAACATGTGCATCAAACCCCCCTTTTCAAACTAAACAGATGTTCAAAGACGTTATACAATTTGTCAAATTTAGGTGTGGGAGGGGTGTCAAGGCATCCTATTGGGCCAGTCAGTCCTCAAGTCAAGGGTGTTTTCCAAAAGAAACCCATCTAAGTCATGTAAAGAGGATGAGGTGGATGGGGGTAAGACCTTTAGGCATGGGGTTCATGACATACAAGGGTTCGCATTGTCTCATTTATGGGTGCCTTTGTAGGGGGTGTGCTTCCCTTCGTCCGCGATGCAACATTTTTCCAAGCCCATTTATTGCCATTAATTAATTAAAGTCCAAAACAAAAGGGTACTCCAAATGGGTAACATAAAACTTGGGAGGCAGTACCACAATGTCACTTGAAGGGAGAGGTACACAAAGTGCCATAGGGGTAAAGTGAAGGTTGTAACGCACTTGTGTAGATCCCTCAACAAGTGGGACGTCTATATAATATGAAAATGCTTTTGTAGGTCTTATGCTTTTAAGAGATAACGCTTCATTGTTTCTCAAGACCTCTTGGGCAAGCATCTGGAAGGTTTATGATTTGGATTTTATCTTTTGCCTGCTGCATTCCCTCTGGGCCTTCAACCCCTTCTTCCCATGAAATGAGGTACAATCCCTTCTTGGGTCAGTGTACCCAAAAATCCCAAAAGATGAGGAAACAGAATAACCACCTTATCCTTGACTTGCTTGATATATTTCATTGGTGTTGTATTGGGTAGCTAGATAGAATGTCGTAGACTTGATAGTGTCTTACCTTAGGATTCCTTGAGGATACTAGGGAAGCCTCCCTTGTGTTGGATCTGTCCTTCACTAAAATGAGGGAAGTTGTTGCATGGGTGACAATGGTGACATCTTCCAATGTTCCACTAGTCTTGGCCCCTTGTGAAGGCTTTGCACTAAGGTGCTAAATTGTGTGGTAACAAATCCCAAGGCAACCAACTCCATGGATGAATGCGCAAAGTGCCAACTAGATGAAGTGCTCCACAAGAAAAGATGTGGTCAAACCCCAAAATAG
>JASDQU010104335.1:91053-108356 GCA_032191745.1 Picea mariana | reverse complement strand
CCTCCATCAAAACATGTGCCAAACCATGTGTGGTTTTCCAATACCATCGACTAATTTCCCAATACCATGTGCACAAGAGCAAGGCAACCTAGAGAAGTGTGCCAAGTGGTTACACTCCTCATCAATATAATACTAAAATACTCCTCCATATGCCATGTCATAAATACATCCAACCAACCAAAGAAGATGCACCTTAAAGAAGTGTGCCAACCTCTCCAATAATGATAAAATAACCATGCATTCCTTGACAATTGTGCCCATCCAAAACCCTAAGTCTCCTCCAAATAAACCCCTCCAAGTGTGAACAGTTGTCAAGTGAAGTAGGACGCTCAAGAAATTAACCTTAATCTGGATAAAATGGATTAAATTAACCATTGAATGGTTAAATCAACCTCAAAATGTGTGCACAAAGGTTAATACTCTAATAAAACCATAGTCCAACCTCCTAATAATCACCAACTGATTAAATGAACATAAACATGTGTGCCAATAGGGGAGGAGCCCTTCAACAAGTGTCATACCATGCAAATAAGTTGTTCTCCCTAGCAATAATCCCACCATGATAACAACATAATGAAAAAATAGAAGTTCAACCTCGGCTTGAACCTAGGGCGCACTACCAAAGGACTGTGACATAGTTAATACCTCATCAAACCTTAGAAAAAAGGCTTGAATACCAAAGATGTATGTAGTACCCCCCATCTAACTCCAATTTAGGAAAAAGTACATCAGCAGGGGTACTAGCATCATCAAACACATTCCACCTCAACGATATCTAGCAAATGTTACAATGTTAAGTCATATTACCTAGGGAAATCCCACCAAGGCAAAGTGCACTACCACAACACACATCATCCAACTACATCAACATCATAAGAGAAGGGAACAAAAGAAAATGCTAACCCATTCAATCATCAAGTGTGTCCCCACCACACATCCAACAAAAGAGGACCATGAAGAACCTCCCAGTGCCACGAATATTACAACATCATCACATATAGTCACTAGGAAACTCCAACAACATTTTGAAACATCTACCTCCTAACACCATCCTCTAACCCCTTGGGGGGCTAGAAGGGGTTAGAGAACCATAATCCATGAACAAGATGTAGCACATCCAAGATAAACAAGTATACCAAAACCACACCATAATGAGATAGCATGCCCCATAACCATCAAATGTGCAAACAAGGGGTGATCAATACGACAAGCACATGTGAGAAGACCACCAAACCAGCTAGCATAACCATCCAACCAGGGAGAAGCGGGACTCCCCCAAATCAAAGACCTCCATCAAATAATTTGATGTCATGAAGTGAAAGGGATCCATGAAGATGTATCCCCCCAAGTCGTGTTGAAAACTCAATTCCCAACACCTAGATAGATTATTACCTTGTGTATTTCCTTTCTTATAATCAAATTACAACACAGAATAAAATATAATGGCTGGAAATAAATACAACGGAAGCAAAAACTGGAGAAACCAAACTTCACATGACACAAGGAAATTTTGCCCTTCAAATCAGCTTTTCATTAAATAATGACTCCAAGCTTACAAGGGCTCCCTTACTGGGAAAATGGCCCACTGAAGAAAACACAAATTATAGCAAACCTAGCAAATTTCCCTACTGAAGAAGCCCTCTGTTGATCTGTCCCTAATCTGCCTACTGGACACTCGGATCCACACTAGATCTTCCTGTTAGTCCTCAGATCTACAAGATCTGCCTGCCGGTACCTCAGATCTACTAAATCTACATGTTGATACCTTAGATCTGCACTAGATCTGTCCACTAGTACGTCAGCTCTGCACTAGATCTATCTGTTGGTAGCTCGAATTTGTTAGATCTACATGTTGGTACCTCAAATCTGCTAGATCTGCCTGCTGGAAACTCAGATATGCACTGGATCTGTCCACTAGTACCACAAATCTGCAAGATCTGTCGGCTAGTACCTCAGATCTGTTAGATCTGCCCGCTGGTACCTCATATCTGCACTAGATCTGTCCGTTGGTACCTCAGATTTGCTAGATTTTTCCACTAGTACCTCAGATCTGCTCCCCAGAAATCTATCCTTCGATTTTTGGCTATTGGGTTTCTTCTCCTTGCTGCACTACCTGCACTTTCCTCCTTTGGACTTGATCTCTAGATGAAAGTCCTTCTTCACCTTTGCTGAAATTCCCTTGAATCACAATCCATCGTGACTCAACCACTTGAGCAAAAGTCCTTCTTTGATCTTGTCCTTGATCCCCTTAAGTCACAGTGCTTCGTGACTCAAGCACTTGAGCAAAAGTCCTTCTTTGCTCTTCAAGTGGATGATCCCCTTGAGTCACAGTCTTTCGTGACTCAAGCACTTGAGCAAAAGTCTTTCTCTTCTCTCGACTGGATGTCTTTCTCCTTCACCTAGCCTTGCTTTTATAATCTTGAGTTATGACCGAATCAAACATAACAGTAATCTCCAAAGTGATTAACGGTTGAGATTATATCTCACCTCACTTGAGATCAATGGCTAAGATTCATTTAATTCACTAATGTTAGAATTAGGGAGAAGAACAGAAAAACATATCTTTTTAAAATTTCTGTTAACTGGATCAGCAGTAACACAGTAGATCTAAATCAAAAACTCTAATCAGAAATGTATTAGAAATACAGAGATCTGAAACACTACAGTTAGATCTAAATGATAAAATATGCAAACTAGTATGCAGACTATTAGATCTGAACTTAAACAAAAGTTTCTGAGTAAGGCAAGCTAATAGATCTGAGTACAATAATCAAAGATCTAAAACAATAATCATTTCTGGGCAAAGCAAGCTAATAGATCTGAGCTTTAAACAAAATTATTCAAACTGAAATAATAGCAACTGAAACTCACCTTTGTAATATTACCTCTTGTGCAATGAAAGAAAGAGATAGGCACACAAGTGAAGTGTATCTCTTTGAGTTATGCTCAGATCTAGTCTTGGTCTGATAGATCAACCACTAAGGGTTATATTTCAGACATAGAGAATAAGAGAATGTTATGCCACATTAGAAAAACCCTAAGTGAAAGACAAGAACCCCAAACTGATATCATGATCAGTAAACCCTTTCCATACACATACATAGGCCAACTAAAAAATGTATGACTGGAAGTGTAAGGACAGTCGCAGCCCACAGAGTTTCCAGATCTGTATACTGAGTTAGACGGCAGCCTTCAGAGGTGACCAACAGCTAAGTCACACACAGGAATAGAAGGGTCGGCTGCTAGGAAGAGGGCAGAACTGTGGTAGGGTGGACGGCTTCATAGAATGGGGCAGATCTGAAGAGAGAGAGGTAGTTGGTTGCTTATAGTGAGCAGATCTGAGTAGCAAGGGAGACCTGGCAGCAACATAAAACTCAGCAATGAAATAACCCTCAACGCATCCCCTAGACAACCCTCAACGCAGCTCCTAAATCACCTTCCAGCACAAAGAATAAGGGAAGCCAAAACTGAACAGTCAAAGGAGGTCGAACTGAACTGTCAAAGGGAGGCCGTACTAAACTGTCAAAGGGAGGCCGCAGCACATAGGAAGAATAAATCAGAGCAATCCTTCACTTAGCATAGGAGAGAGTGAGTGTAGGTGTAGGGGGAGGGTTCTTAATTTATACTTTTAGGCTAGGGTTAGCGTAATAAAAAATATAATTAAATACAATTAAAAATAACATATTTAATTAATATAAATATTAATTAAATATTTTTTATATTAACACTAAAACAAAAATACAAACCCTCAAACAAACTCAAGCTCAAAAACCAAGGATGGGGGTCATAAGAGAGGTTTACTAAGTGGCAACACATGTCCATATACTTCTCAAGGTGACCAATTGACTTTATCATCACTACATATGGGATACATCCCTCATGTGATCATGCCCGCCTTCAAAATCTCTCCTAGGTCTTGTGGACCACCATCCTGGAAGAGAGGAAGAGGATCATACACCAACAACTACTTGATCAAGGACCAGGTTGCCCTAGAACATATCTGGGGTCTTATCCACCAAGGTACAAGACCAAGGATTAACCCATGCTTTAGGCATGGGTACCCTATAACACATCTAGGGGCCCTAGAATACATCTAGGGTCTTTACTGCTTGGTCCCAGACCAAGAACCCAGTCATCTACTGGGGGCCCTCACAAGGGTCTTTCTGCTCGGTCCCAAACCAAGAACCCCAGTCATCTACTGGGGGCCCTCACAAGGGTCTTTCTGCTTGGTCCCAGACCAAGAACCCCAGTTATCTACTGGGGGCCCACACAAGGGTCTTTCTGCTTGGTTCCAAACCAAGAACCCCATTTATCTACTGGGGGCCCACACAAGGGTCTTTCTGCTTGGTTCCAAACCAAGAACCCCAGTTATCTATTGGGGGCCCACATAAGGGTCTTTCTACTTGGTCCCAGACCAAGAACCCCAGTTATCTACTAGGGGCCCTCACAAGGGTCTTTTGCCATGGCTCTAACTGCTTGGTCCCAGACTAAGAACCCCAGGAGTGTACTGGGGGCCCTAGTCCATAACTAGGGTCTTATGCCATCCTCTAGGAGAATGGCTCTTGCAGCTGCATTAAATTCAACAACTAATTCTAATAACCTTAGCATTTCATTAAACTAAACTCACTTTAATTATAAAAAACATTGTACTTTAATAATTCCTTTAATTAAAGTAAATTACTGAACTTGAAGGCTTTGGACGACTTCCACACGTCTAGACACTTAGACCTGTGCGGAAGTACTTATCCAAGGCTACAAACATCAACAAGTCATTCTGATACGCTAAGGCACCCGCTGCAAATCTCCATCTATGTGATGAAAATCACAATGTGGAACCCCATACAATATGAGGTGTAACAAGGCCCACATAGTATTGTTGGCCTCCCTTACCTCTCATATAAATAGATGAAGGAGAGAGTCTTTCCACAACATATTCATTCATTCACTTGTATTCACTCTTGTGATGAAATGTAACTAAGAGAAAAGAGCGTGCACGTCCTCTCTATCTCTCTTAAGTCTTCACTTGTATTTGCATTCTCTCTCTCTTGAGACACTACGGTTTATTGGTCTTCCTGGAGTTTCTTAGACATTCTTGGAGTTCTAGGGTTAAGGCTTATCCCTTGGAGATTGGAGATTAGAGCTTTTAGAGAAAATAACCCTAGGGTAGATTTGTGAAGAAGAAAAGAAGAGGAGGAAGTCTTGCCTTGGAGGTTTTGTTGGAAAGATTCTTGCACTTGGATCTTCTTTCTTGAGCTAGGGTTTGATGATTTACCCTATCTAGGGATTTTTGGATAGTTGGAGTTTATGTACTGGCCATGAGAGAAGGATATGGTATGTACTTCTTCTTCATCTTGAGCTTATATATAAAGTTTCTCGCTGTCCACATCTTTATCATTTTCAGATTTGAATTTCAGCTATATATGTTCTTTATGCTTTGGTATTTACAGCCATTTATGTCTTGTTGATTGGACATAAGTAAAAGGGCAAATTGTTAAGTGATTTGACATCTAAGAAAGAATATAAGAGGCTCACTTTACTGCTGTAATTACTGCTGTAAAAATGCATTTTCAGATCTGATTATTTGCAGATAAGTTGACCTAGAAGGGGATGAAACTTACCTCTTTGTTTGGTATCTTTTCTCCTTGAATTGTCGGAAAATTTGGGGTTGTTTGAAGTGAATTATTGTGATCTTTCCACAGCAGTTTTATACTCTAATTTACAGCAGTCCTAAAGGCTGAAAATTCTAGGGCTAAGATCTGGGAAACCTTCTAAGAAAAAAGTGAAATTTCAGTTTTGCATTAATTGCCCGAGTGCATGAAATTTTCACATGTGGGAATAGTACCCTGACCCTTTATGCACACTATCATCACCTAATGCAATAGGTGCACTCTTATTTTTCGTATCACTTAGTGATGCAAACCACTCTTTATGTGCCATGTGCCTAGTAGCTCCTGAAGGCTGAATCTATGTACTGGATGCACTCTTGTTTTTGTTATCATCTAGTGATGCAAACCACTCTTTATGGCCATGTGCCTAGTACTCCTGAATCTATATATCAAACATTTTCCGAATCTTTTGGCCATCGGGAAGATACTAATGCATTATTACTTTTATCATCTCTATGATAATTTCCATAAAATTTCTTCCCTTTAGACCTTGTAAGATCTTACATTCTCTTCTGGCAATCATTTTATAAGCACACTTCTTTATCACAATAGAAGAATTTAACTTCTGCTCTTTAACTAGGATTATTCTTCCTCTTCTCTTGATGCTTGTGCCCTTTGCCACTTTTTGGATTAAACATATGTTTTCCTTTGACTTAAAATGGTGGTGGAAATGGATGTAGCCTACTTGCAGCAACTTCTCAATTTCTAGGGAGGCACCCTGTGCACTATGACTAGGGAGCCACGTGAAGCCTCTCCTACACATTCAGTCCACTATCGGCAGTCACAAAGATCTGAGGCTCAACCATGTCATTGGGCTGACCGAACGATGAGAGGGAGGGGGCAGCACCGACAAAGCTAGCCACCCTAGCCCACACAACACAATGATAAGTTTCATAGGCTCGCACTTGCCATCTCTAAGGCTGATAGGCCCCTTGAACCTGACAATGGTCATTGGGAACAGATTGTCACTGATCCTGAGCCTCCTGCTATTAGTTGGAACTTGGGGGCCAACCCACAAGGACCATAATAATCTGCTGCCCTGTGTTGGGCTCCTCCCTGCTGCTGCCTGATGTTACTGAACTTATGTTTTTTCCTGGCCATTGGTCATTTGATTATGATGTTGTTTAGTTGCTTTGTGAACTTTATAGATATATAGTATGCCCAAGGGTATGATCTTACTATAGTGGACATTTTTGGTGTGTAACCTTCCCAATCTTGAGCTTAGCTAGTGCTTGTGGTGGTTGCATTGATGGCCTACATTTTTTTGTATAACATGTCCATGCACATCTCTTGTTTATATTAATAGTCAACTGAAGTGTGTGTGCATCTTTGAAAACGCAAACAAAACATTACGATAAGTTACTTAACTAGCTTTATCCGATGATACAATACACTTGGGGCCATTTCTTGTTGGTAAATAAGCTAATTTTAAAAACCAGATTGATATGCAACTTCAGTTTGTGTGCCATTAAAAACAAACACAATTTGAGACAGCTTCTAGCTTTTTGTACATCCTTAAAAGTTCTTCAAGCAAATTCTCTATATTAACCAGAGGAAAATTAGCAGATCCTGTATACTTGGAGGTAGAGGGTGGTGCTACAGAGCAAATTATGATCAAAGAAGAATAGTTGGACACAAGCCAAGTACAAATTAAATAATCTAGGTGAAAGTGCGGCAAAGCTTTTGATGGTAAAACTGAATAGCAGATTCGCTACAGTTTACGCTCAAACAACCATAATGGATACTCTTCCTGAAGCACACAGAATCTGTCTTTGTCCCACACTAAACCTTGAGCTATCAATAACCATCTTTCAATAGAAAGTTGGCTTACATACAAGGAACTTTACCTTTGCCTCAAATAGCCATTTCTCATAGGTAGATGAATGCCAAGTCACATGACTCAGACTTGGCAAACACAAAGTAGAGAGTCAGCTGGGTGAATCAGCAAAATTCAGCAATAACTGTTTATTAAAAAATTACTCATAAAATCAAGGAACATAAACTCAGTAAACTTATTGACCAAAACTGAGTCTGACCAGTTTTGACTAGGAGTTTCGATGGAGATTTGACTCAGCTCAGAAGCTCAGAGAGCAGAGAGACAACTCAGAAGTACCCAATAAGTTTAAAGATTCCTGTTTATTTATTTTTAAATGTGAACCCGTCTTTTTACGGACGGTAAAGCCAGAAAGAAGCTGAACCCACCCTCACGCACTTAAGTGTAGAGTTTACTGGTACCTTGTCAGAACCATTGCAATAGTCTGCTTGAAAGCTACATCAACAATGTTCAATAAAATCAACAGCCACATCCAGCCAACCCCACAAAGGGAAGGAGCATGCCCGCCAGGGTTTGAACCAGGGTCATTGTAATTTGTCACAACAACTGCTTCAAGTTGTCGTAGACCACAGCCCGACGGACTCTAGAAAATGAAGGACATAGAGATAGGCTTTCATCCATTTATGTGTGCATTGGTGACCAATTATTATAATCTCTATGGGTGTAACCACATGTTTGACCACTACCTTAAGGTGACATGAAAATTTGTGTTTCTATGAATGAATGTAAGACATGCATAATGAGGATATTGTTAGTTTTTTAGCTCGGTTGGTGTCTCAGCTGTGCCTATGTGTCCTAGGCCAGCTGATGGACACCTTAATAGCCCAGATCAGCCTTTTATCTCAGCCTTAAGTTAGACTAGGCTAATCAGCAAAAATGCAATCTTGAGTGGATTGTGGGGCCCAGGAAAGGAGGCGCCCTGCTTAGTGCTGTGTGGGACCCTGCAAAGGGGGGCGCACCACTTAGTGGGATGTGGGGTCCAGCCCAAAGGAGGCAGCCTCAAATCTGAGTCATTGAGAGCATGGCTGGGCACACATCTCAAGGCTGTTAGGTGACTGGTTGAAGGATAAAAGAAGGGGCTCAAGGTGTGAGGACACACATTTCTCATTTGTGAGGTTGAGCAAGTGAGAGCAAGAGGGGGGCTTGACTGAGGGCAGTGTTGGCTAAGTGTGAGGGCAGTGTTGGAGCTTTGGCTGAGGCAAAATCTGCAGGATAAGAGCAGGTTCAGCAGCAAGCTATACAGCAGCAAGCAAAGGAGTAGAAGCAAGCCGTACCCAGCAGAGGAAGGAGGCTGTACTGTGCACCAGAGAAGAGGCCGAACTGTCCCAGGCTGTACAGGCCAGTTCTGAGCCGATTTAAGCAGGTCGTACAGGTCTTTCTCTTGGCTGAGCAGAGGCTGCATTTGTTGGGCTAATTTAGCTGGGCCGTACAGTTTATTTGGCTGGGCTGTACAGCTACCAGAAGACATTTATGTAAGATAATTTTCTGATGTATTTTTTGCTGCTGTAAAACACTTACTCAAGAACCAATAAAGCCCCCTCTTAGCTGGTTTTCCCCACACTGGGATTTCCAAGGTAATATCTGGTGTACCGTGTTTTTTATGTGCTTGGTTTTGTATGCTTCCGCTGTCATTTTGTTGTTATTTAACTCAGTTGTAGGTTACTAGCGTAATTTTCAGATTTATATCAGCAAGGATAAATTTCTGTGTTTTATAAATTACTGGCTGTAATTTCATATGCTGAGTTATAGGTGTAAAATCAACATGGTATCAGAGCGCAGCCTCTGAGTACAGGACAGCCAAAGTACTTGTTGTGCAGACCAGAAAAGTAAATCAGCGAGTGGGACAGAAGACCAGATAGTGTGAGAGAAACAGGGCAGCAGACTCAAATGGCCAGTGCAGACTTAAGGGTTGAGGACAGGCTAGATGGAGCCTCAAATTTCTGTCCTTGGAGGGAGCGAATTAGCTTGGTGCTGGAGGAGAATGGGCTGTTGGAAATTGCAGAAGGCAAAGTGGCAGCCCCAGCTGATCCAATACAGCTAGCTGCCCATTCCAAGAAGGATGTCAAGGCCAAGAGGATACTTGTGGATGGTGTCAAGGGCCACATCATTCCACATTTTTCTGACAAGAAGACAGCAAAGGAAATGTGGGAGGCCCTAGTAAAGCTATACCAATCTGACAACCAGAGCAGAAAGATGTTGCTCAGAGAAAAGTTGAGAAGCACGAAGATGGCCAAGGGAGAGTCAGTGGTCACTTACCTCACAAAGTTCACTCAGATTCGAGATGAACTTGCAGCAGTGGGAGAGACCATGGATGAGACCGAGTTGGTGAGGACAGCCTTAAATGGCTTCACCAAGCAGAGGGACATGTTTATATGAGGGGTGGTTGCACGAGAGAAACTCCCTAATTGGGAGAGGTTGTGGGACGACTTCACCCAGGAGGAGCTGCGAGTGGATGCATCTCAGGCTAGTCAACGGAAGAGTGAGGGGGAGGAGAATGTGGCTCTTCATGAAAAGAAGAGCAGTGGAGCAGGAGGCTCCAGGGACATGGGAAAAGTGAGATGCTTTGCATGTCACAAAACTGGTCATTGTGCCAGCAAGTGTCCTAACAAGAAGAAAGTGTCGAAGGTTGCAGCTACAGCATCTACTGAGATGGATGCGTTTGCAGAGATATTCGAGGACGAATTTTCTCTAGTTGCCACTCTTTCTAGTAGCAGCAGGTTGGTTGAGTTTGAGGACAGCGGAGCATGGTTCGTGGATAGTGGGTCATCTCGCCATATGACGAAAATGAGGTCAGTGTTCCTTAGTGTTTCAGAGACGGGCTCAGGCTGCCATGTGAAGAATGGAGCGTGCACCAGGCATGCAGTAAAGGGGGTTGGATGCGTCAGATTCCAGCTAGAGTCAGGAGCGTCTCTGGAGGTGGATGAGGTGATGTATGTGCCAAAGTTGAAGGTTAACATGCTCTCTATATCAGCTCTGGAGGATATGGGGTATGAAATAATGTTCGTTGATGGACATGTGCTCATACAGGCAGAGGGAGTGGCCTTGGATGCAACAATGAGGCTTGGCATCGGGCAAGGTATGATGTATAGGGTGATGGGAGAGCTTGTGTAGGTGGGTCCAAGGGGATCCTGGATCAAAGATCAGTGTTGAAGAAAGTCAGTTGGTATGACTTGACATTGATGGCTGAGCGGAACGGCACATCAGATTAGAGTGGAGCAGAAGTAGCAAGTGGATCTTCCGATTCAGAGGGAGCAGCTACAGCAGCAGCAGCAGATTTGATTGGATC
This sequence comes from Picea mariana, assembly GCA_032191745.1. Lineage (NCBI taxonomy): Eukaryota > Viridiplantae > Streptophyta > Pinopsida > Pinales > Pinaceae > Picea > Picea mariana. The sequence continues at coordinate 97,570 of JASDQU010104335.1, read as the reverse complement.
AGAGATTGATCCCGGTGGAGACACCTCCCTCGCTAACAAGGAGTGTTAGTTTTTTAGCTCGGTTGGTGTCTCAGTTGTGCCTATGTGTTGATGGACACCTTAATAGCCCAGATCAGTGTTTTATCTCAGCCTTAAGTTAGACTTAAGCTAATCAGCAAAAATGCAATCTTGAGTGGATTGTGAGGCCCAAGAAAGAAGGCGCACTACTTAGTGCTGCGTGGGACCCTGCCAAGGGGGGCGCACCACTTAGTGGGATGTGGGGTCCAGCCCAAAGGAGGCAGCCTCAAATCTGAGCCGTTGAGAGCATGGTTGGGCACACATCTCAAGGTTGTTGGGTGGCTGGTTGAAGGATAAAAGAAGGGGCTGAGGGTGTGAGGACGCACATTTCTCATATGTGAGGTTGAGCAAGTGAGAGCAAAAGGGGCGCTTGGCTGAGGGCAGTGTTGGCTGAGTGTGAGGGCAGTGTTGGAGCTTTGGCTTAGGCAAAATCAACAGGAGAAGAGCAGGTTCAACAGCAAGCAAAAGAGCAGAAGCAGGTCGTACGCAACAGAGGAAGGAGGACGTACAGGTCGTATATGCACCAGAGAAGAGGCTGAATTGTCCCAGGCTGTACAGGCCAGTTCTAAGACTGGTCTGTGTCGATTTAAGCAGGTTGTACAGGTCTTTCTCTTGGCTGAGCAGAGGCTGAATTTGTTGGGCTCATTTAGCTAGGTCGTACAACTTATTTGGCAGAGTCGTACAGCTACCAGAAGACATTTCTGTAAGATAATTTTCTGGTGTCTTTTTTGCTGCTATAAAAGACTTACTCAAGAGCCAATAAAGCCCCATCTTAGTTGGTTTTCCCCACACTGGGGTTTCTAGGGTAATATTTGGTGTATTGTGTTTTTTATGTGCTTGGTTCTATATGCTTCCGCTATCATTTTGTTGTTATTTAACTCAGTTGTAGGTTATGATCCGGATTATTTTCAGCACGAAATGAGAGCGGAGATATAACACAGAAATATACAGAGATATTGCAAGAGAGCCAATAATATAACAAAGATATATCGGATTTATAACAAGAGGCACAGCTATACAATAATACACAATTTCTATTAATGAAAGAAATGTACAAAACTGTAGAAAAACAGAGTGAAAGACTCGCTAGAATAGTGGGAGCTTATCTCTGAGAAGAGATGTGACGGCTACTCACATTCGCAAGAAGATGATTGTTTCAATGAGGCTCCAAAGGCCTTTTTAACATAAAGAAAATCCAAAATTCTAACCCTAAAAGATGAAAAGCCAATAGTTTTGTGGACCCCTTTTTGGGTAGTTTGGTGTATCAACTTCTCGAGGGCGTAACTTCGACATACAATCTCCGTTTGGGGGATAGCTCGTTGGAAAGGTATCGACGAGGAGCTTCATTTTGGGGGCTCAATCAAGGCCTTTGGCCAACAATGAGATGCCCGGTCGCGAAAAAAAAAATGTTGTTTAGGCCCTCAAAATGGCCCCGAAAGTTTAGGACCCGAAAAACTGCTAAAAATAGTAAATTGCCAACAAACTATTTTGAGCCAGTTGGAATAGCTGGGTGGCCACTGACATCCACCTAGATCAATCCTCCCTCCTTAGGAAGCAAAGGTCTCCATTGCATTGAGTTCTCGGGGGAGAGGGGAAAGCTCTTGTTGAATCTGAATCTTGGTGAGCTGCTTGCCTTAATGGAGAAGTTGCGTTGCTTAGCTTGTTGAAGGCTGTCACGAACCTGTTACTGGTGGGGTTGAATTTGTTCAACCAACCTGTTGTATCTTGGCTTGATTGGGCAGTGTGTATGTACTATTGTAGGTGAAGAAACAATATCTTCTTTCGCTTCTACAATCTGCTTTTGTTGGAAAGAAAGGTCTTGGGCCAAGGCTGCAGTGATTACAGTGTCCTTCTGTTCACCTTTTGAACAGATTGTGAAGAAGCTGAATTTTGTAGTATGAGATACTACCTTGTGGCACTGTTTAGGTGGGACAGTAGTTGGAACTACCTCTGGTATCATGTAGAGATGACCCCCCACAGTAATAATGACTTCCACGTATATGGTTGGCCCAAAAGAACATCACAGACATTCAGTGGGGCAACATCACATAATACCTCATCCTTGAAGGGCTGGATGCCGTATGACAAGTCAGCACTGTTGGCTGACACGAAGATCTCGTCCCTGGCGAAGCCACCCGATGTTGTATGGCTACGGGTGTGGTGTTGTTGACAATCCTAACTGTTTGACGACCTCTGCTGAGATGAGGTTCTTCTAGCTTCCGCTATCAACAATAAAATGCAGCGAGGTCCCCTTCACCCACATTTGTGAATGAAAAAGGCACTCCCCCTCTTCAGGATCTGCTTGTTCTTTTGGTTGAATTGTTGTGATCGCTACAGTAGCAGTGGGGTCTGCGTCGATGATCTGTCTTCTCCCATTATTTTTTGAATCGGATTATGAATCTGGGTTCGGATCTTTTTCTTTGATCTCGGCCACCAACGATTGTTTTGAGCGACATTCATCAGTGTTGTACCAAGGGCTTTTGTGGAAATCGCACCACTTTCCAGTGTCCTTCGTCTTTCTATGACCCTTCTTTTCCTGTGGCTTGGACGGGTTTTCAAGAGGTTGTTTGTTAGGGCCATCTTTATCATACTTTGGTTATTGCATATTTGCAAACCCGAACTCCCGTTTGTTCTGGTGCCTAAATTTCTGCTCAATTTTGACAGCATATCGATAGGCAACTCCCAATGATGAGATGATCAGGAAATCCATTTCGATTTGGATGTACCTATGCAGATCCCCGCAGTATTTCAGAACCAGATGTCGCTCGAAGTCTTTGATACCCCAGCTTGGTGCGCAAGGTAAGGAAATTATTTGTGAACTCTGGCACTGTTTGGCCCCTCTCTTACCGCAGTGTGGTCCATCTCATGTATTGGTTGTCATAGTTACCAACAGGGTAATATTGTTCCTTGACCGCATCCACACAAAAAATCTCAAGTGTGCTCGACCCCAGATATTCCAAACTCCTCTGTGGAACTTTGCTCCCAGTAAGTTTCCCACCAATGTTGGACATGGGGGAGAGCCTTAAGGAGTGTGAAGGTGATCTTTTCCCTGTCGAAAAAATTGTGAATAGATAAATAACCTTCTAGCAAATTTAACCATTTTTCTAGGGCATCTGCATCTATCTGACCTTCAAATACGAGAATATCAAAATTGACTTGTACCTTGAAAGGAGAGGTGATTCCAAAGTGGTCGTTTGATGAAGACGTGCCTGTTGTTATCGGCGGGCATTGAAGGATGTGGGCAAAATTCTCCATCATTTCGCCCCTCTGTCACGTGAGAGCTTGCTCAAGCAACAAATTGATAGAATCTTATGCTCCATCGTTTTTCTTTTCTTCCGCCATGGAGGGTTTCTTGGGCGTGCGAGAGCGATTGTCCTCAAGAGAGACAAGCTCGAGACCCAACTTGCTATACTCGGACCTCGTCGGGGACATGCACTGAAAAACAATCAAGAGCAACCTACTCTGATACCACTGATCCGGATTATTTTTGGTACAAAATGAGAGCAGAGATATAACACAAAAATATACAGAGATATTGCAAGAGAGCCAATAATATGACAGAGATATATCGGATATATAACAAGAGGCACAGATATACAGTAATACACAATTTCTATTAATGAGCGAAATGTACAAAACTGTAGAAATACAGAGTGAAAGAGTCGCTAGAATGGCGGCAGCTTATCTCTAAGAAGAGATGTGACGGCTACTCACATTCGCAAGAAGATGATTGTTACAATGAAGCTCCAAAGGCCTTTTTAACATAAAGAAAATCCAAAACCCTAACCCTGGAAGATGAAAAGCCAACAGTTTTGTGGACCCTGTTTTGGGTAGTTTGGTGTATCAACTTCCCAAGGACGTAACTTTGGCATACTATCTTCGTTTGGGGCACACGATAGCTCGTTCGAAAGGTATCGACGAGGAGCTTCATTCTGGGGGCTCAATCATAGCCTTTGGCTAGCTATCATTGAGGTGCCCGATCACGAAAAAGAAAACGTCGTTTAGGCCCTTAAAATGGCCCTGGAAGTTTAGGACTCGAAAAACTATTAAAAATAGTAAATTGCCAACAAACTGTTTTGAGCCAGTTGGAATAGGTGCGTGGCCACCAATATCCACCTGGATCAGGTTACTAGCGTAATTTTCAGATTTATATCAACAAGGATAAATTTATGTGTTTTATAAATTACTGGTTGTAATTTCATACGCTGAGTTATAGGTGTAAAATCAATAGATATAAGTGCAGATTCCCTACAACTTTCATATGCAATATTGTTAAGAGTAAGTCCAATAAACTTTTTTATATCTTTTCACTGGCAGATTAATTAATATAAACTCCAGATAATTAGGACCCATCTCTCACTCCCAAAACATTCTTTGATGAGATATGCTCTTCCCTCCCTTTCAACATGATCAACAACTACCTGAAAGTATTTGCAACGTATCTCATTTCCTTTCACATTCTGCCCCACCCCTTCCCTTCCCCTTTTCTCTTAATACCTCCACATTGCCAATCAGTTGGAAGTGACCCATGTTTCTGTAAATTTGATAACTTCCATTAAATTCCGCTTATCAAAAGAATGCAAAAGGGATTTAGAGTTAACATTATTATAGATTTTCCTGTCAGTCGGACTGTGGTCTCACGGCGAGTTGAAGTGTTTGTTGTAAGGATGGCCCAGTTTCAAATCCCAACAAGCAGGCTCCAACTAAAAAAATGTATACAAGACTGTGTTGAAGAACTAACAACCTTGATGGCCCACCAATGATGCAAATTAAAGTGTTTACTCAGCAAATTGGTTCTATTGCAACATGCATTATATGAAGTTCCATCTTGTGATTTTCATCACATTGATAAAGACTTGTTGTTGGTACTCTCGAGCATTGGACCTACATGCAGGATACATCTTCATGGAGCCCCTTCTCTTCGTTGCATTTGATCACTTGATGGAGATCTTTGGTTCCGGGAGTCTCACTTCTCCTTGGTTGGATGGTGATTGTGCTCACTGCTTGGTGGTTTTTTCGCGTGTGCTTGCCTTGGTGATCACCCCTTGGTTGCACTKTTGATGGATGTGGAGCACACTATCTCATTATGGTGGTTTGGTATATATGCTTATCTTGGATGTGRATGATGGTTCTAGCCCCCCAAGGGGTTAGACGATGATGGTTAAGAGATATATATTTCATGATTGTTGAAGTTTCCTAGTGACTTTTGCATGATGATGCGGTATTATTTGATGGCACTAAGAGGGGGTGTTCTACATGGTCCTTATATGTTTGATGTGTGATGGGGAACACTCTTRATGGTTGGATGGGTTAGTCTTTTTGTTATGTCCCTTTCTCKTATAATGTTGCTATGGAGGGATGATTCATGTTGCCTTTGTGGGATTTTCCTAGGTGATTTAACTTTATAATGTCACATTTCTAAATATCACCTAGGGGGAATGTGTTTCATGATGTTAGTACCCTCRTCGATATGTTATTTCCTAAGTTTGAGTTAGAAAGGGGGTATTACAATATGATTTGATGGTGATCTAACCTTTTCCTAAGGTTAGATGGTGATTTTGATTTAATAATCCCTTGGCCGTGGTGCACTATAAGTTGGACTTTATGCTTTATTGTTATCATGGAGGGGTTTTCCTAGGGAGAACATCTATTATTTAAACATTTTATTAATGTGCACCTCTCATTGGCACACATGGTCGTGGTGATTTAATTTGTTGGTGACTAATTGGGAGGAGGACTATGGTTATATTTGAGCATTAACCTTTGTGCACACATGTTGAGATTGATTTAATTTGTTGGTGACTAATTGGGAGGAGGACTATGGTTAAATTTGTGCATTAACCTTTGTGCACACATGTTGAGATTGATTTAACTATTCAAAGGTTAAACTAATCTAATTTATCCAAATAAAGTTTAATAGCTTGGGCACCCTATTTTTTTATATGCTTCATTTTCAAACTTCGAGCATGCTCTTGTACTTGGTCTACTTTCTATTTTTGGAGATTATTCTTGGAGAGTGCACTTGTGGAGACATTTCTTGCTATTCTTAGAGATATTTATATCATTATTTCATGGAGTTTTGGCATGGTCAAAACCCTAATTCGCCCGTATCTCCTCGGATTTGCTTTGTGTAGATGGTCCATTTGCTATTTTGGGGTTTTAACTACATCTTTTCTTGTGGAGCACTCCATCCACTTGGCATCTAGCACATTCATCCATGGAGTTGGTTACCTTGGAACTCACACATGTGGAGTGGTTGCATGCATGCACATTCTTGGAGGGCGTATTTCGTGTGGACGCTTGGCATTTGACTTAGTTTAATGCCTATTTTTGGTGGTGCATCCACTTCATGAGCATTTCTTGGTGCATACTTACTATTTTTGGATGAGGGCGAATTTGTTGGGTATGTGTTATATTCTTTGCATGTGTGTGTGTGTGGGTGCGTCAGATACAACGACTG
>JASDQU010104335.1:55616-90144 GCA_032191745.1 Picea mariana | reverse complement strand
ATTGTATATATTGTATGGCGAATGGTGAAATTCGATATAATGAAAAAGAAAGGTTTTCCCGGTTGAGGGTTTCCGGTAAAGATCTCTGTGTATTCTGTGTATGAGCCATTGATTAATTTCTGTATTGCTTTAGAATATATATGCATTGCTTTACTTCGCAGGTTTAAAACTTACAGAATTGCCTTTGAGAGAGTATTTTCCACAGGTTGTAACATGGTCAACCATGGATTTAGGAGAGATCTAACTACTCCATTATTATAATATTATTTTGACTTGTCATGGAGTTAGTTAGAAAGATAATATATTTTATTGTATGAGAGATTTAACTCACTCTATATAAAGAGGAGTTTCTCTCCATTTTCATTTGTAATTGGAGATTTGGCAATTAGAGGATTATGAAAGAGAGAAGTGATAGGAAATTGTCAAGCTTGGAGATGATTGATGTGGAGCTCCCTTGTATATCAAATTCTTGAAGGCTAATGAAGAAGTAAGGTATTGATCTACTTTATTGTATGGTTATGTACATGCTCTACAATTTTGTTGTTATTTGTGTGTAGAAAACTTCTTGCTATCATTTTAATTTGAAGGCCTATTAATGAAATCTATTTCACTTACGAGTAAAGCAATGTGAGGAGATTCTCCCTCTTGCTTTCCTTGCTGTTATAATTCTGTTTCATTTCCTTAATCTAATAAACTAATTATTGAAATGGAATTATAATTCAGCCTAATATGACAAACACCTTCAAATTTCTTTGATGAGTAGCACCCCTAGTTCTCCAAGATTAAGTTTTTACACTAATTTCCAGGAAACACTTAAGGTTGAATTGCATCAAATTAGTTCCTTTCACCTTAAGTATACACCCAAATGATGAATGTATCAACAAGTTCATTCATCCCAAAGGTTGAATGTGGCAAATTAAACCTTTCTACCATATAACCATCCAAAGTAGTTGATTGTGACACACTAGTTCCTTCATTCACCCATTTCCTTGTTCCCTCTTCTTCCTTTCCTTTCATTCTCATATCCTTTTCCCCATTTCCATTTTCTTTCATATGCAACAACTTACATTTTGTTAAGGCTTACTCTTCAAGAATCACCTTGTACCTCAACTCTATAACCTTAGCAATCGTATCTTGAGAGAAGCCCCCCTTAAGTGGGAGAAGAGCCAACCAAAAGTGTGAAGAAGCGCTACTGTGGTATGGTAAGTAGCCTTCCATAGCTGCACAAACTAGCCCCTCTGATGCTGGGGACTTTACATCATTTGGGGGTGCTAGATTTTGTTATAACAGGTTCAATGTCGTTAATGTACCGATTGAGCATTTTAAAGAATTATGTAAGATGTTTGTTTTGAACTCTGTACTTTTCAACTTGTTTCTGTTTAAATAACCACTTTGAAGGAACCCTTAACACCAGGTGGGCATTGGAGTTTTTATTAAACGCGTTCACTCCAAAGGACTTGAACACGTGAACAACCAACCATTCACGATAGCAAATGCTATAAACAGCGTAGTGAAGCAAAAAACATGAATAGTGAAAAACTGATCCGAGAAACTTACAGGACCGAGCTTCTCAATCTCTTCATAGAGCTCCCGATGTTCTTCAGGAATGTAAATTTCTCCTCCGCACCGAATTTGCAGCCTACTACAACTGCTTCTTGGTGATTTAATGTCTGCGACCTTGTTTTGGGGGACTTGAAGAATTTTTCCTGTGAATGAGGATTTGGGGGGTATGCGAGATAAAGAACAGGTGGGTGGTCTGAACATATGCAGAGATGAATTCATTCTTGTGTAGGAAGGAGTAACAGCAGTACAGGGGCTCGCCATAGCCAACATTTTCGTTCTTACGCCCTCTTAGCTTAGCTTGCTTTGCCTCGTCTTCTCTCCATTTATGAAAAACTGGCCATATTATCGTTCAACCACCGTTAGACGTGATCGGATAAGGTTCTGGGTTTTGCCCCTCATTAACAAGTTTGAGCGCTGAAGACACTAGCGTTAAGATTAACTTTAAAAAATAAGTTACATGTTTATGTGTCTCATTTTGTGTGAGTTGAATTAAAAAAAAAAAAATGTGAAATTTTTGTTTAATAATAATAATCATAATTAATAATCAAAATTGAACACTTCCTAGTCCTTTCAAGGGGTTCAAATCTGTCCTAGAAGGGTAATTCAAAAAACACCCTTAAAAAAATGTAAATTTTTGAAATTATTTGTCATTTATGAAGGACAACAAATATCATAAAATGTCAAAAGAAGAGTTAGATTTTCAATAACCCATTAGTCTCTTCACTTCCAATGCTTTATTGGTCAACAAGTATTGGTTCATCACCATATACTTACCTTTGGTATCTAAAGACTAAAATCATCTATGTTCTAGTTGTCTCTTATCTATTCCCTGATACGGTGTACCCTTCCACAACATTAAATCCATCACATAGCTCACACATAGATAAATATTCTACCTTCGTATTGGCACATGCACTTTTTATGTGTCACTTAATGAAAGTTTACTAAAGAAGCTTAGACACCTTGTCTTTGTGAATCCCCACTTGAATTAATGTGTTATGAGCATTGTCAATTCCTCTCAATATAGAAACTGGCATCACATTTGGTTTATATTCTTCATGTTTTTTAATCTCACACTCACCATAATGTCATTTTAAGATCAAGGAGATGTATCCTTTGTAGCATTAATGCTTGGAACAACATTTTAAACCTAGTTGGGACTATGAAGAAAGCTAGGGAGAAGGTAACATAATTTTATTGTCATCAAACTTATGCATTAGGATTATGCTCTAACATCCCACTCTTTTGTGCATTTTCACATGATTTGAGAGATAAAGTGAAAAATCAACATCTTTAATAAAAATTAACCTACTTGGTGATCTTGATGAGTAATTTCATTTAGTTTTGTGTTTATATGGATCTTTGGAAGCTCCAAAACATAAACATCTTAGCTTAAATAATAAGTGATGGATGTAGTCATGCTAGATTGTCATGTTCTTAGATGCCTATAATGTAAGTAGGGTCTCTTCATTGCTTTTATAGTATGTTGATAGAATTATCACCCTTCAACAAAGGTCTCAAGATCTACTACAATTTATTCTTTTTAAATGAGATATAAAATGAACATGACTCCCATGGTTTAGAAGGATACATAGATGCATTGTTTATGCATCATATGGATACGCAGATTACATCCTTAGGCTTATATTGGTGTTCAAGAAAAAGTTTGATTTTGTGATTGTGTCTAAAGTTTTTATTTGTGATTTTGAACTTGGGTGGGGAGAATAACAATCATCCTCCCAACCACTCAAGCTAAACTCATTTGACAACTTATCTATGTGGTTGTTCATTAAATTTTAACATTTTAAATAATTGGAAGGACATTATTTTATTTAGAAATTTTTTCTTGAAGTGTGTAGGTAGTTTACTCTTGTCAATTGAAGTACAACTACTTTTTCAACTTTTCATCATAGAAGGGTTGAATGAATATATACCCTTCAACTTGAAATTAAGAGGAGCCCTTCAAATTTGATCAGTGCTCATAATAATAATAATCTAATTTTAAGGTCACGGTCAAGCCAAATACCAAATTGGTGTATGAGACCCCTTTCGCCCGTAAAGTCTACGGAGGTATACATACCCTACCCCCCTCTGGATTTGAACTCGTGACCTCTTAAGAGACCCACTCAAGAGGTATAATTTTATTTGAGATAGAGAGATATTAAATATAATTTTTTTAGAGTTTTTATATTATTTTAGGTTAAATGAATTTATAACAATAATTTTGAGATGTTCTTTATTTTTCATTTAAGTGGGAATATTATTTTCATTTTTTTAAATATATATATTTGTTTTTTTTGAAAAATATTAATAAGTTGAGGGAATTTTACAAGGCATTTATAGCCAAATATTGACCTAGCTTCAATACATGTTGACTAAAACCTACCTTGTGATAATAACATTGCAATACAAAGGTCCATGCAAGTAAGTTTCCACTCCTATTAGATGACTTAACCGAGCTTTGTTGTAATAGGACTTACAAGTTACGTGAATTTGAGTTGTAGTCAATTAATGAAAAACAATTTTATGTCATACTCCACGAGGAAGAAGGTGGTTTCAACTCTTCATTGTACTTCCAAATACAACCTTACCCAGCCCCTAGAGTTTTGTTGAACAATTCCTTCCCTGTGGATCAACCTTGTCAATGTTGTCATGGTTAGCATAGCACCCTATTACAATTTAGCCTCTTACCAAAGAACTTTCCATCCAAATAGAAGGAACTTTTTGGACATGTCACTTTGAAAATTCATCATAAATATCATAAGCATCGTTGAAAATCAAACCATGATTCTTAATAACAATGGATTATTGGTGGGGTTGTGGTTTATTGATAAATTAGTGAGAGTTTATTATGGCCAAGTCAAGTTCAATTCTTAATAAATTGTCATTTTTTGAACAAAATGTTTCTTTAAACTATTAAGCTGATCAAAATATGTTTATAATTAATATTTTATACAACCACAAAAAATAGTAACAAGTTTAGTCACCATAAGTACTATAAAATCTTAAAAATCATGTTGGTTATTTGCAAAAGAAAACAGACATAAAGAAACGATATAACAACAAAACATAAGCACGACCCTTGGCCCAAGTATTAACATAGGAATTAAGTCAAGTTGTAGTAGAAAGGAGTCCAACATCATGAGATGGTCACCATGATCTAGGGTTGGCTCCCAACCAACACTAACAAGCTCAACATCTATGATAATCATATCCCTATTGTCATTGTCATGCCAGGGTGGCTTATCAACATCAAATATTGCAAGCAACAAGGACAAAAGCTTATCAATTTGCTACTCATGTTGGCATGGCTAGTTATGTCTTCTTCCCCTCCTTTCTTTCATTGCTTAGATGGATCAATGACATTGTTGACCTTCAAACCTCTATGACTACCAAGGTCACACAAAACAAGTAGGAGAGGCATTAGGTGGCTCATTGCTCATGGTGCATGGGGCCCTCCCCAAAACTCCAATAAGTGTTGGAGGTGGGCCCTCTCCATTTCGATCGTTTATACTTGGACAATGATTTGCAAGGATAGGGTTGCTTGAACTAGGGATCTATCAAACCACGCAAAACTTATAACACATTGCAATTTATTAAATAGAACATCATTTCTCTTCTTCCTTATCAAGAAAAGAATTTCCACGCTAAGATGCCAGGAGCCCTAGAACTCTACATCGCATGAAAACTTATCTCCCAAGCATGATTCTTAGGAGATGGAAGTAAGGAAAAATTGACCACAAAAAGAATCAACCCTCCCTAAGATAGACTTGGTATTGGGATAAAGCTATAACATGTGTTTGAGCATTTTAGGTGCTTAACCACATCAAGTACAACTAGGCCTCTAGACCATAGGTGAGTAGGTCTCATGTCTACAAGAAAACTACCTATTATTAATGACCATGCAAAAAACACTTTTTGGGTTCCATGATAAGGTTACATAGGTCGTGCATAGTGAAAATCCATGTTGTAAGTCTCCATAGTTTGTTATTGACCATTGAGAATACGACTTATGCACAACCATTTTAACCCATATGTAGGTTTTTACTTCACAAATGCATGTGGCTATTTCATTTCTAATCCTTCCACCCAACTTAAGGAGCCTAAAGGCTTAACTTGATGATGATCTCAAGGATTAAACTTTTGACCCTATCAAAAATAGTCTTTTTGGATTGGTTGATGCATACTTGGCCTTTAGTTATGGCTACAACATCTAATCCCTCACCCATTTATCAAACAAACCCTTAGTAGTAACAATACCTTTCTTATAGAACTTGACGGTTGAGAACCAAGGGATCTTGCCCAAGGTTTTTCATTCTTACACTAAGAGAGGAGACCACCAAATGGAGTGGTCATTGAAGGAAATCCCATGACCACTCAAATACTTCGCTCTCCAAGATAGGGACAATTTGATTGACTCCTTGGATTCACAAATGCTCTGGGAAATATACAAGACTTTAATTTTAACTATGGCATGTGTAGTAACAATACCATAAAAGTTGAGGTGTAAATATTCTATGTATATAGGTGTTCCTGAAGAAATTTAGTTTCTCAAGAGGATTGTCCAATCCCTAAATCACCCATTTAGCATATATTTCCCAGGCCCAGGTGTGGATTTTTATGGTTCCCATACCACCCCAATTTCTTCAGGTGTAGCACAGTGCCTAGTTGACCCTATGAAATCCTTTGCCTCCCTCATTATATCTAGAGGAATTTTAATAAGGCCTATCTCAATTTTTTATACTCACTCATGTTATATGGTATCCAATGTGATGCATAATATACATGATTTGTTGCAAGCACTTAGTGCAAATTTGAAACTTGACTACTATAGGGAGAGGTTTAGAGTGTTGGCACACAAGGTTTTGCAAAAGCTATGTGAGTGCTACAAGTCAACATTGCACATGCACACAAGAAGATACACCGCGCGATGCCAATTTTTAGAATATGCGCCAGGCAAGAAGTTATTGCACGTGCCAACCCATTTTCTATTGTGCACAGGGACTTAAAGAAATCACATGTAGGTTGGATCCATGAATATATTTTATAATCACTGTAACTGTTTTTGTAACAACTCGACTGGTGATGGTCGAGGTTGTGGATGAGTTGGCAAGTTATTTATGATTATCATGCTCCATGGAAGATGTGGGGGACGTATGTGAATATGTAATGGTTTGGGTTTTTGTTCACTAGAGGGATTGAGTAGTGAGTGTCAATAAGGAGTTAGTAAGTTGGAATTGAGTCAAAGCTCCAATTTAGTCTTGTATCAATCTTTGATGTTCAAAGATAGTGTGTGTGTGAGAGAGAATGATCCATCTTTACGAGGGACGAAATGAAGCACAAAAATAAGTTAGAAACACAGAGATACAGTAATACTCAATTTCTATTAAAGACTGAAATATGCAGAGATTGTAAAAGAAAATACAGAGTGAAATGAACTCGCTAGAATGGTGGTAGCTTATCTCTGAGAAAAGATGTGACAGCTACATGTATTTGCAAGAAAATGGTTACAATGAGGCTCCAAAGGCATTTTTAACATAAAGTATAAATGCAAAAACCATAAACATCCAAAAATCTAACCCCGAAAGATGGAACGCCAAAAGGTTTGTGGGCTTCGATGGGGGTAGTTGATACGTCAACTTCCCTAGGGCGTAACTTTTGCATATAATCTTTGTTTGGTGCAATCTATACCTTGTCGAAAAGGTTCAGCCGAGGAGTGTACATTCTGAACAACCCAATACCAGCCTTTCATATCTATTGGGCACTGCCACATCAAAAAAATGTCGTTTAGGACCTCAAAACGACCAAAGAAGTTTGGGACCCAAAACTTTGCAGGAAAACTGCCAAAATGGAATCTGTATGTTGAGCTAGTGGAATAGGTGGGTGACCATCGATGTCCACCTAGATCAGTCCTCCACCTTAGGAAGCATGGTCTCCATTGTGTTGAGTGCCCCCATCAAACGAGGAAAATTTTGTTGAACTTGATTCTCAGTGAGCCACTTGTCTTGGTGCAGTAGTTGCTATGCTTTGACAACCTGATAGAGTTGGATCTTTTGTTGGAGGATGCCTTTAACTTGTGTGTCCATGATCCGATCAATGGTTTCCTATTCCATGTAGTCTGGGTTGAGCTATGTAGGTGTCAGTTGCTCTTCCACCTCCGATGTGTTCAGTAGTGGTGGAAAATATGGCCGAAGGAGGTACACATTGAATATTGGGTGTAAGCCAAGGAAGGGGGGAATACTTAACTCAAAAGCATTGTCTCCCACAACATTGGTGATGGTGTAAGGTCCATAGCAAAGTGGTCGCAACTTTTGATGGGGTCTTGTAAGGTGCTCTTTCTATAAATGCAACCAAACCTTGTCACCTACCTAAAACTTATGGGGAACCCGATGTTGATCATGACGTTGCTTATACTTAGCATTGGCTTTATACAAAATATCATGAACCTGTTTGCGATTTTGTTGAATTAGTTCAATGAATTTGGTGGCCTTGTCAGCCTCAAATTGAGCATGGGAATATTTTTCCTGTGTGGATGCAAGGGGCAGTGCTACATCAATGGGTCCCAATGGTTGAAAAATCAGGCCCACCTAAAACTGGTTGTGGTCGGTCGAGCTATGGAGTGATTTGTTGTAGTTGTGTTGGACATAAGGAAGGCTCTCATCCTATGTCTGTGGATGTTTGGATTTGTACTTGTGCGGGATGTGCACGATCATCCTATTGATGACCTCTGTCTGTCCATCAATCTGAGGGTGGAAGGCAGTGGATTTGGTGAGCTTGGTGTCCAACAATGACCAAAGGCTTGACCAAAATGTGCTCAAGAATTTGTTGTCCCGATCTGATATTATGGTCTATGGTAGTCCAAATTGTATTGTACACGCTCAAAGAAGAGCTTGACGGTGACCTCGGTTGTGATACTCTTCTTATAGGCGATCATAATGGCCATCTTAGAGAATCGATCAACAACCACAAAAACATAGTCACTTCCATGCTTGGTGGAGGGGAGACCTGACATGTAGTCCATCGAGATGGATTCCAGGGCCCGTCGAGAGTAGGCAGAGGGGTGTACAGTCTTTGTTTTTTAATGGCTGGCTTGGAAATGGAGTAGGTAGTGTAGGATCTGATATACTTACTAACATATTGTCGAAGCTTCAGCCAATAGAAATACTTTTGTAGCACTACCACTATCTTCTACACACCAAAGTGTCCTGCCATCTAACTGTAATGGGCTTCCCAAATCAACTTCACACGCTCTCTTGAAGGAATGCAGAGATGACCCAGATGGCATAGAAGTACATCATGAATATGGAAGTGAACAACAGCCATGCTCGCTCCCAACATCTGGTAGGTCGTAGCAAAGTCAGGATCGTTGTCATACAGTTGGGACCACCCAGAGGTCTCATGCCCGCAAGAGTCGAGCATCGTGGTTAGTGTTGCAACTGGAGGTCGTCTGAGGCAGTCAATGACGCGATTGGTGCTCCCTTTCTCATACTTAATCTTGAGGTGAAATTATTGCAAGTATGTGGACCACTTTTGATGGCGGTCATTCTACAATTTGCCTTGTGTCTACATGAACTGTAGAGGCTTGAGATCTGTATAGATGACTATCTCCTTCCCTAGAATGTAATGCTTCCATTGGCGACAGACTCGTACAATGGAATACATTTATTTGTCATAGGTGGAGTACTTACGGACGACATCTGAGAATGTTTCACTATGATAGGCCACTGGATGACCATGTTGAGTGAAAACAACACCAACAACATAATCAGAAGCATCGGTCTCAATCTCAAATGGTTGTTGCGGATCGGGTAATGTGAGCACCGGGGTTGAGCATAAGTGATGTTTAAGATCATCAAAAGCTTTATGTCGTGATCTGCCCCACACAAATTTGGCTTTGCAACCACCCTTGGTCACTCGAATGAGATCCCATGCGATATGGGAGAACTCCAATACAAATTTGTGATAGAAGTTTGCAAGGCCTAAGAAGCTCTGAAGTTCGGTTAGTGTTGTCAGGGATGGCCAGTCATGAATGACTTGGATCTTGGACATGCACACCATGCTCATCTACAATGTATCCCAAGGTATTGGACCTTGTTCATGCCAAAGGACCATTTCTCTAAGTTAGCATATAACTTGTGTTGTCGCATAGTGTGGAGGACCAACTAAATGTGTTGCAAGTGTTCTTCCCAACTCTTGTTGAAGACGAGGATGTCATCCAGATATACAACCACAAAGGAATTGGTGAAGGGCCGCAAGATGTCATCTATCGACCTCATGAAGGTGGTTGGGGCATTTGTCAAGACAGAGGGCATGACCAACCACTTTAAAAGACCTTCTTTAGACTTGCAAGCGGTCTTCCATACATTAGTTTGTTCTATGGGGACCTAGTGTTAGCCAGAGTTCATATCAATCTTACTAAAATACTTGGCCCCCTTGAGCTGGTCGAGAAGGTCATTAATTCGGGGAATTGGGTACCAATTCTTGATTATGATTTTGTTCAGATCTATGTAATCAATACAAAGTCTCCAAGTCTCGTTTTTCTTCTATATGAGCATGATTGGGCTTCCGCGAGGTGAGGATATTGGTCAAATGTGCCCTTTTTGGAGTAGTTCTTGGATCTGGCACTTGAATTCATCATTTTCCAAGAGAGAGCATCGATACATTGGCTCATTAGGCAAAGACATTCCAAGAGTTAGCTCAATTTAATGCTTGACCCGATAGTGCAAAGGTACCTCGGTAGGTGAGGTAAAGATGTCTCGATATTCTTCCATGACTTTGTCCACTTGCTTCTGCTACGTAGAGGAGCCCTGTGCAGAGGCCATGAGTACGGTCACGACCTTCCGTTCATTCTGAGAGTGAATCATGAAGAGGACAAATTTCCCAGTCTGGGAGATGACCTTCTTGCACTGCCTAGATGAGACCAGAGAAATTGTGGTAGGTGGAGCTACCTCTGGGATCCTGTACAATTGTCTGCCCATAGTAATAATGACACTACGAGGTCTAGACTCATATGCAACATGATGTTTCCACATATATGGTTGGCCTAAAAGAACATCACAAACTTCAAATTGGGAAACAACACACAATACCTCATCCTTGAAGGGCTTGATTCCATAGGGTAGGCAACACTGTTGGCTGATGCAGAGATCTCATCCTTGGCTAAGCCACCGGAAGTTGTACGACTATGAATGTGGTGTCGTTGGAAAATCCAATCAATTCATGACCTCTGCTGAGATGAAGTTCTTTTGGCTTCCACTATCAACAATGAAATGTAGTGAAACACCCTTCACCCACATCTGTGAGTGAAAAAAGTGCTCACCTTCCTCCAGCTCTTCTGGTTCATTTGGCTGGATCTTGGTGGTATCGACTGTGGCACTAAGTTCTGCATCAATGATCAGATTCACCTTGTTTATCTCTAAATCAGAGTCAGAGCCTAGATTTGACTCTGAGGCTTTCATCTCGGCCACCAATGACTGCTTCGAGCAACATTCATTGGTGTTGTGCCAGGGAATTTTATGGAATTTGCACCACTTCCTAGTGTCTTTCTTTGTCTTCCCATTACCCTTCTTTGTTTGTGGCTTAGATTGATTGTCATGCAGTTGTCCATCCTTGTTTTGTGCTTTGTTTTGTGTGTTGGTCATGCCTTTGCCCAACTTTTATGATGCATTCGTAGATCCAAACTCTCGCTTATTCCTCTGCTTAAACTTTTGCTTGGTTTTGATAACATATCAATAAGCGGCTCCCAACAACGAGATGTGCATAAATTGCATTTCTGTTTGGATGTACCTATGCAGGGCTCCACGGTATTTTAGAACCAGATATTGCTTAGAGTCTTTGATACCCAACTTGGTGTGCAAGGTATGGAAGGTATTTGTGAAATCTGACACCATTTGGCCCCTATCCTGACGTAGTGTGGTCCATCTCATGTACTGGTTGACATAGTTTCGAACAAGGTAATATCGTTCCTTGATGGCATCCATAAAAGAGTCCCAAGTGGGCTCAGCCCCAAATATTCTAGACTCCTCTGTGGATATTTGCTCGCAGTAAGTCTCCCACCAATGTTTGACATGGGGGATCGCTTTGAGGAAAGCAAAGGTGATCTTTTCCCTATTGAAAAAATTGTGGACAAAGAAATAACCTTTTAGTAGATTTAACCACTTTTCCAAAGCATTTGCATCTATCTGACCTTCAAATATGGGAATATGAAAATTAACGTGTACCTCTAAGGGGGTGACGCCTCCAAAGTGGTCGCTTGACGAAGATGCATATGTTGTTGTCGGCAACCGTCGAAGGATTTGGGAAAAATCATCCATCATCTTATTCCTCTGTTTCACGAGGAATTTTGTGAGCAACGATTTAATAAGATCTTCTGCTCCCTCATCTCTTTGTTCTTCCACCATGGGAAGCCACTTGGGCTGGCAAGAGCGGTTGTCCTCAATAGAAACTAGCTCGAGACCCAACTCTCTACACCCTGACCTTGTTGGGGACATGCACTAAGAAACGACAAAGAGCAGAGTGCTCTGATACCCCTGATCTAGATTTACGAGGGAATGAAATGAAGCACAGAAATAAGATGAAAACATAGAGATATGTTAAAATATATTTCTATTAAAGACTGAAATAAGCAGAGACTGTAAAGAAAATACAGAGTGAAATGAACTTGCTAGAATGGTGGTAGCTTATCTCTGAGAAGAGATGTGACGGTTACATGCATTCACAAGAAGATGGTTACAATGAGGGTCGACAAGACTTTTTAACATAAAGCATAAATGAGAAAACCCTAAACATCCAAAACCCTAACCCCGAAAGATGAAACGCCAAAAGGTTTGTGGGCCCCGATGGGGGTAGTCGATAGATTAACTTCCCTAGGTGGTAACTTTTGCATACGATCTTTATTTAGGGCGCTCGATACCTCGTCGGAAAGGTCTAGCCAAGGAGTATACATTTTGAATAACCCAATACATGCCTTTAATAAGTTATAGGTGTTGCCACGTCAAAAAACGTCGTTTAGGGCCTCAAAATGGCCCTGGAAATTTGGGACCCAAAAAACTATAGGAAAATTGTCAAAAATGGAAATTGTATGTTGAGCTAGTGGAATAGGTGGGCGACCACCGATGTCCACTTGGATCAGAGAAAGGAGATGTTAGTGCATGGCACATCTCTGTTTTGATTACCATTGATGTTTCTTAAGCAAGCTTCGACCTCTATGTATGATAATGTATTTGAATGCCTTTGAGCTTAATGAATGGCATATGAAGCACATTTATCTTTGCATGTTGAGGAGTTATGGTCTGGGTGTATGTCGATATTTATATTATGTTGCACAATAGTCTTATGGTAGTTATAAATGAATGAATGATTAGTTAATGGAGGTTTCATGTATGTGTATTCCTTCACATCTTTCACAAGACTAATGATCTTGTTATCGCACAATCTATACTTGCCCAAAGCCTAAAGGCAAGTATGCCTAGATTGACGTAACACGGAGGTAGTCCAATCATTGTCACCCCAATAAGGTACCTCTTTCTATTTAGGAGGAGAAGAAACTCATTCCAAGGGAGACATCCCAAGACCTAGTTGGTTGATGAAGAGAGATAAGACAATGGTAAACCCACCCCTCTCTCTAGGTCACTCTAAAGGAAGAAGTCACTTGGTATTGTTTGGGGTTAAGGAGAGATTCAAGGTGAATGGTACATGCCCCTTACCAATGAAACAACAAACATTAGCAGTAACCAATGTTATCAATGTTTCAAATTAATGACTTCAAAATAGAAATATGCTACTAAAACACTCTTATGCATGAAAAAAATAAATGTATAGCATCAACAATATGTCCGAAAATTGCAAGTTAACATGACAAGAATGATATAAAGACTTTTGCAATTTGATAGCACTTTGTCACTTACAATTTTAAGATTTAAAACAAGTTAATAAGTGACTTCAATAGGCTGTCAAAACACTTGCAACAACAATAAAATAATAATTATGACAACAACAAAACCACTTCAGAAAAGTACTTGGTTTAGGCAATTAGACAAAGACTTGTATATATTGATAGTAACTTGCCTAATACAAATGTTGGGTGGGTTTTATGGACAATTTAAGGGCTATTAAGGGGCTACAATGATGGTTGTAACAATAGTTACAACAAAAACAACAACCTTCACCAACTTCAGAATTTTGCACTTAGAACAATAGCAAAAGGAAGACCAGAGCCTTGGGATGATAGCAGCGAGGCTAGTGAAAATTTATGGGTTAGTTTTAGAGGTTAGTATGCTGATTAGGGCTGCTAAATAAAGGTTGTAACAATAATTATAGAAGCAGCAGCATGGTTGTTAGTGTTAGTGTGAGTTTCAAGTATATAGTTTGAAAGTTTGTTTGATCTCATTCATCAACAAGAGTATATAAATCAGTGCCTTTTAGGGGCTTATGGAGTCAATAATAGTAACAATATCAATTGGGAAATAAAATAATGATAATTCTTAGCTAAGGGAAGAAGTAAATTCAAGAGGTGTTGGCACTTCAAGGCCTTAATCATTTGACCCTTTAACAAAGGTTTTGCTAGAGAGTAGGCACTTCTAGGCCCTAACATACCTTCCTTCCTTAGCTTTTTTGAAAGACAATTTAATTGGTGACTAGAATTAGATTACTAGAGAGATAGCACTTTAGGGCTCTAATAATCACTCCCAAGAAAATGTGTAATTGGAAAGATCGAGCTAGTAGAATAGTTATAGGGAGAAATAAGCATTTGTTGTTTCTCCCCTAGGATTTAAACAAGCAATTTCATAATCTTAGACACGGAACAAGTAAATTTTACCACAAACATCCATAACATGAATAAAAATGCAGATTTTCTACTTACTTCACCAAGAATAATCAAGTCAAACCCTAGTTGAAGACCATTCCACCATGAAAAATGCCAAAATACACCACCATAAAGCTCTCCCGAGAGATGTGCACTAGCTATTTCAGCCAATGACCCTTAAAGAGGGCGAAAATTTCAGACCACCACTTGTGTGTGATGAGTTATCCTGAAAATGAATGTCACTTTATGTCTATTTATACCAAAATTATGACCTTTAATTATTTTAGGTCAAAATACCAGGGCTGACTTGGCCAATTTACTCAAAAATTACATTTTTATCAAAATAAATTCAATTTGCATCTAAATAGGCCTCCAAAGGTGGCGTCGTGCCCTCCTAGGGCGACGTTGAGCCTCAAGTGTGGGACGTTGGGCAAAGGAGATGAAATGATGGGATTCCAAAGGCCTAAAATTTTCCCACACGTGCCAATAGCCTCATGAATGCCTCCAAGGTGACAACCCCAACTGACAGGTGACATCTAGGGCTGCAAAGGTGACGTCCAAGGCCTCCCAAGGCCAACGTTCAGGTGGGAGGAACATGATACCTTAGGTCTAGGTCTTCCACAGTGCCTCCAAAGGCAACATCCTTCCTTCATCTGGTGAAGGCCTTCAATCTCTTCTTACCCCTGGCTGGGATTTCAACATCCATCTGTGGGCTTTGAGCCCCCATGAAGGTTCGAGCTAATAATTCCCTCATGTGTACCTGTCCACCGAGCAAGGTCTTGCAGAAACAATAAGTACGCCCTCCAGGGGTTCATAAGTCACAAGGATCATAGCAAGTAAATTGCATTTAATAATTAAATTACCCAAACATGTGCATCAAATCCCCCTTAACCCCAAACAAATGCTCAAAGACGTTATGAAATTTGACAAGTTAGTGTTGGAGAGTGATCCAGATTATTTTCAGCATGAAATGAGAACGGAGATATAATAAAGAAATGCACAGAGATATTGCAGATATTCAATAATATAACAGAAATGTATCGAAGATGCAACCATAAACACAGATATACAGTAATACACGATTTCTGTTAATCAATGAAATGTACAGAGACTGTAAAAATACAGAGTGAAAGACTCGCTAGAATGGTGGCGGCTTATCTCTGAGAAGAGATGTGATGGCTGCGCTCATTCGCAAGAATATGGTTACAATGAGGCTCTGAAGGACTTTTTACAATAAACAAGAATGCCAAAAACCCTAGACATCCAAAAACCTAACCCTAGGATATGAAGCGCCAAAAGTCATGTGGGCCCCGTTTGGGTAAGTTAGTACATCAACTTCCCGGTGTCGTAACTTTTGCATACGATCTCTGTTTTAGGTGTGTGATAGCCCGTTGGAAAGGTATCATTGAGGAGATTCATTTTGGGGGCTCAATCATGCCTTTAGTTATCATTGAGGAGCTCAATCCTGAAAACCCTTCATTTAGGCCCTCATAATGGCCCCAAAAGTTAAAAACTGCTAAAAATAGTAAATTGCCAAAATTGCCAGAAAATTGTTTTGAGCCAGTCGGACAAGGTGGGTGGCCACCGATATCCACCTGGATCAATCCTCCCTCCTTAGGAAACAATGGTCTCCATTGCATTGAGTTCCCGGGGGAGAGAGAAAAGCGTTTGTTGAATCTGCATCTTGGTGAGTTGCTTGTCTTGCTGGAGATGTTGCGCTGCTCAGTTTGTGGAAGTCTGTCACAAACCTGTTGAGGTTGAGGTTGTTCAACAAGTTGAGATACATGAGAGGACGGTGTGCAGAGGGAATCTTTGTGCTTTGTTGCAGCCTTGTCGACCTGCTTGTGTTGGATATAAGGTGCTTAGGGCGAGGCTGTAGTGGTTGCAGTGTCCTTCTGTTCTTCTTTTGAACAGATTGTGAAGAAGCTAAATTTTGCAGTATGAGATACTAACTTGTGACACTTTTTAGGTGGAACAATAGTCGGAACTACCTTTGGTATTCTGTAGAGATGACCCCCCAAAGTAACAATGACACTACGGGGTCGAGACTCATAAACAACATAGCGCTTCCACATATATGGCTAGCCCAAGAGAACATCACAGACATCCAGTGGGGAAACATCACATAATACCTCATCCTTGAAGGGCTGAATGTCGTATGACAATCAACATTGATGGCTGACACAGAGATCTCGTCCTTGGCGAAACCACCTGATGTTGTATGGCTGCGGGTGTGGTGTTGTTGACAATCCCAACTGTTTGATGACCTCTGCTAAGATGAGGTTCTTCTAGCTTCCGCTATCAACAATAAAATGCAGTGGGGTCCCCTTCACCCACATTTTTGAATGAAAAAGGCACTCCTCCTCTTTGGGACCTGTTGGTTTTTCTGGTTGAATTGTTGTGGTCGCGACAATAACANATCTCGTCCTTGGCGAAACCACCTGATGTTGTATGGCTGCGGGTGTGGTGTTGTTGACAATCCCAACTGTTTGATGACCTCTGCTAAGATGAGGTTGTTCTAGCTTCCGCTATCAACAATAAAATGCAGTGGGGTCCCCTTCACCCACATTTTTGAATGAAAAAGGCACTCCTCCTCTTTGGGACCTGTTGGTTTTTCTGGTTGAATTGTTGTGGTCGCGACAATAACAATGGGGTCTGCGTCAATGATCTGTCCTTTACCAGTATTTTTAGAATCAGATTCTGAATCAGGGTTTGGCTCCTTGTCTTTGATCTCAACCACCAATGACTATTTTGAGCGAAATTCATCGGTGTTGTGCCAGGATTTTGTGGAAATCGCACCATTTTTCGGTGTCCTTCTTTGTCTTCTCGTGACCCTTCTTTTCCTGTGTTTTGGACTGGTTTTCGGGAGACTGTTTGTTAGGGTTGTCTTTGTCATACTTTGGTTGTTGAGGATTTGCAGACCCAAAATCTCGTTTGTTCTGGTGCTTAAATTTCTACTCGATTTTAACAGCATATCGATAAACAACATTGAGTGATGAGATGCCCAGAAAATCCATTTCAGTCTGGATGTATCTGTGTAGAGCCCCATGGTATTTCAGAACCAAATGTTCCTCGGAGTCTTTGATACCCAGCTTGGTGCACAAGGTATGGAAGGTATTGGTGAACTCCGGAACTGCTTGGCCCTCTCTTGCTGCAGTGTGGTCCATCTCATGTACTGGTCCTCATAGTTGCCAACAGGGTAATATTGTTCCTTTACCGCATCCACAAAAAAATCCCAAGTGGGATCGGCCCCATATATTCTAGACTCCTCTGTGGAACTTTTCTCCCAGTAAGTTTCCCACCAATGTTTGACATGAGGGAGAGCTTTAAGGAGTGCGAAGGTGATCTTTTCTTTGTCGGAAAAATTGTGAACAGAGAAATAACCTTCTAGCAGAGTTAACCATTTTTCTAGGGCTTCTACATCTATCTGTCCTTCAAACACAGAAATATCAAAATTAACTTGTACCTTGAAAGGTGAGGTGCCTCCAAAGTGGCCGCTTGATGAAGATGCGTCTGTTTCTATCGGCAGACATTGAAGGATGTGGGCAAAATTCTCCATCATTTTGTCCCTCTGTCGCGTGAGAGCTTGCTCAAGCAACAAATTGATAGGATCATCTGTTTCGTCGTTTTTCTTTTCTTCCACCATTGAGGGTTTCTTGGGTGTGCGAGAGCGATTGTCTTCAATATAGACAAGCTCGAGACCCAACTTGCTATACTCGGACCTCGTCGGGGACATGCACTGAAAAAACGATCAAGAGCAGCCTGCTCTGATACCACTGATCCAAATTATTTTCAGCACGAAATGAGAACGAAGATATAATAAAGAAATGCACAGAGATATCGCAGATATTCAATAATATAACAGAAATGTATCAGATATGCAACCATAAACACAGATATACAGTACTACACGATATCTATTAATCAAATAAATGTACAGAGACTGTAAAAATACAGAGTGAAAGACTCGCTAGAATGGTGGCGGCTTATCTCTGAGAAGAGATGTGATGGTTGCGCTCATTTTCAAGAAGATGGTTACAATGAGGCTCTGAAGGCCTTTTTACAATAAACAAGAATGTCAAAAACCCTAGACATAAAAAAACCTAACCCTAAGAGATGAAGCGCCAAAAGTCATGTGGGCCCCGTTTGGGTAAGTTAGTACATCAACTTCCTGGGGTCGTAACTTTTGCATACGATCTCCGTTTTAGGCGTGTGATAGCCCGTTGGAAAGGTATCATCGAGGAGATTCATTTTGGGGGCTCAATTAAGCCTTTGGATATCATTTAGGAGCTCTATCMTGAAAAACCTTCATTTAGACCCTCAAAATGGCCCCGGAAGTTAAAAACTGCTAAAAATAGTAAATTGMCAAAATTGCCAGAAAACTGTTTTGAGCCAGTCGGACAAGGTGGGTGGCCACCGATATGCACCTGGATCAKATAGGGTCTTAGGGTGTCCTATTGGGATAACCTCTCTTAAGTTTGGGGTGTTTCACAGGTGGAATCTATTCCAATTCATGTAAGTGTATAAGGTGGCACGGGGTAAATATTTGGGAATGGGGTGCATGTGATAACAAGGAAATGTAGAGCCTTATCTATGGGTTCCTTTGTGGAAGGTGAGTTGCACCTTGTCATGGATGAAATTGTTTCCTAGCCCATTCATTGCCTTTTATTCTTAGCTTTATTTCTTTTGATCTTTTTCTCTTGTGCTTCAAGGAAATAGTTGAGGGCCACTGTCCTGGCTTGATGACCAGAGGTGACAACGTTATCCACAACCATTTCACGAAAATGAGAAGGTTGGCTTGTAATGAGAGCCCCTTTCTCTTGGATATGCCACCAAGAGCCACTACCGTGGTTTGGTGAACATATAGGTGGTAATGTCATACCACTACATGCCCATGTTCATAATAGGCCAACTCGTGATGAGACCTCCTATGCATCAACTAGTACCTTGAGTGTTTATGTTATCTTGTAGGTCCCCTTTTCTTACTGAGAATTATTTCACTGCTTTCTCAGGGATCCTTGGGCGAAGCATCTTGAAGGTTTCAGATTTATCTTTTAATTCTTTCCAACTACTTTTACCCTCTAGGCCTTTAGCCCCTTCTTCCCACAAGGTAAGGTACAACCCCTCCTAGTGTAGCCAATCCTAATTTTCAAACATGGAAAGGGGAGATGGAAGGAATAAAGATGAAAAATGGTAAGCATGGAGGGAACAGATGATGACTCTTCAAAGATCCACCCAGTAGGAACCCATCCTAAAGGGAAATTAACTTAATAGGGCACCCTGTCACCCTTCTAGGTTTGAACGAGGCAAAGAGCATAATTTCCAAGCAAACATCATGAAATGAAGAAGGATTCAAATACAACATGTTCAAGTGCTTCAAAAATCAGAGTTATACATACCATGATACCCGGACTCATTACCTCATGGAGAAAGACTCACTGCTACTTCAGGACCAAGCTAGTGTGATGGATGTTGTTGGTGGTGATATGTGGACTGCATTGAAGAAAAGAGGGGCCCTTTGGGGCCATGCTTAAGTCGTCTAGCTCTCGGTACTCCATGTCTAGGACCAGTGGGCCTCGAGATGTGATATCCTTAATTATCCCTAGGCTAGGGGATAACATCTGGCTGCAACTCGGGGACATGTGCTCATTGTAGAGCGCATGAGAACCTCAACATCTTTGGTATGACCTGTGCCTCCTAGATATTAAGAAAAGACATTAATAATCCCTAGGGTGGTGATATCACCCCGCGTTCATATATGATAAAATAAACAAATAAAAACATCTCTAGTCTAACATATGATTATGAGCATACATATATACATAATGAAACAAGACAATATTAAACATGCAACTACAACTATGCTAACATGATATGCAATGGTATGTAGAATGGATGCAAATGCCTACTTATTCTACCTCACTCGCATTGAGGAAAATATATGAAATGATCTTACGCAAGCATTTTCAGATTCTGCTTGGCTAAAGCAAAATAGATGGGAATGTCACCCTAGGTTTATAGCCATCAAAAATAAAATCCTAACTGACAAGTACCAATTACAAGTGCTTAGGCTAGTCTTTTCACAAATAAAAGCTTGCTGGAAAATTCATTTTAATATGATTTTCTAAGTATAATAGTTCTGAAAACAAATGTAAAGACGGAAGTAAAGACACCAAGATGATAATCAAGACAGATGAGACATAAAACAATCCTTTATTTCATTCCAATTCACCAAAGAGTAATTCTCTTTACAAAATCTCATGCATAAATTTCGGACCAAAGTCAAACTTAAACATCCCCAATGGAACATGCAAAAGGACCTCTGACAGAAAATCAAAACTGAACTCTAAAAGCTGGATTAGCTTGCGACAGATTGTTGCCCACTCAACTCTGCGCAATAGCCTTTGTCAGTCATGAAAACTAATTCACAAACAGACAAGTCTACACAGACTATCAAAGATAGATCAACACCTCTGAAAGACAAGTGTCTGAATGATGTAATTCAGCCCTGAATCTTGTTGTCTACAATAAGACCTTGCCATCATAAAAAATAATTAGGCTTGTGATAAATTAAGGAATGAATGAAAACTGAACTATCTCAACATAAACTCAAAGAGCAAACATTAGTATGCTTCTCCTTCTATCCTCTCTTTCCTTTTTCCTTTAAGCAAATTAGAATTGGTTGAAGTAGTTGAACCACCTCATTAGTTAAGTTAACTAAAAACTCAACCAACTTTTTAGTTCAGGGGGAAGAGTAATAAATCATAATAAGGGTTTTAACTATATAATAACTAGTAGGTGGGACACCTTGTGACTCCCTTTAACTCTTAACAATCATAACATAACTAGTTAATTAAGCAAAACAATCCTCCTTGTGACTCCCATCATCACATTAACATTTGGCAATCTATCTCATTGATATTTGAATTTATTTTCAAACAATATATTACTCATATATCCAAAGAAAACATGATGTCCAAAACTTCTGAACTCAACTGTTCTCAACAATAGACAAATAAATAAAACTTAAAATCCATATTTTCCAGTCTATGAGGCAATCTTTCCTTTGTTGCTGCTATCACCTTTTAAACTCTCTGAATTTGCCTTAGGCTGTGTGGAGCCTTTAGGCCTATTCTCGCTGATCACATGAGAGAAATCGTCCTTCCATTGCATGCGAGAGGACACTGATTTATCAGAATCATTTGAAGGTGAGGAAGGGGCAATAATGACTTTCCCTTTGACAAGGGCACAGTGGGCCTCGGTTTTCAACCTTTTATTTGAATAACTCATTCCGGTATGCATAATTGATTAGCAAATAGTTCCTTTAACAACCATACATGACAGCTCTTCCAAAATATTAAATGGACTTTGTCTCAGCAACATATCAAACTCATGCAATCCAATCCATACAAATTGTCTAACTGTTCTTAATGAGCAGGAGGTGAACAAAAGGTCATGGGATATGCGAGGGGTTTGTATTGGGAGAAACATGATATAATGAGGGGGAAAAGAAACATGGTTACTGCTTAAGACAACAAACAATCAACTGTAATGCAAACCAAAGAATATATCACTGTGATCCAACCAAGAAACTGCGACTTCAAACTGCTTCAATGCAGAATTCTTCTTGACTGTAATTAAATTTTAGAACAGGGAGTGAAAAATGAATGTGGGAAGGTGATGGGGTTGTAATTATCGAAAAGCGAAATGATGGTAGGGAAATAGAGCGGATATTGTTTATAAAATTAATTAAGTAATGCATAAAACCATTCTGTAAAAGGAAATAACACCAACCAAATAATCACCGTGATCAAATGAAAACTACTATGTATAATTCAATTAATTATGTGCATCGACTTGTTCGTTGTTTGTAATCAGATTTTTGACACAGTGTCACCAAACAAGACAACATGCATTCCACAACAACATGTATAAGAATTTTGTTTCTTCTTATTTGTCCATTTAATGTTTTAAAACAATTCCCTAATGAACACACAATCACTTATTTCCACTTTGTTGAGCATAAAAAATCAACCACCTTCCAATAACACAGACACAGAAAGCATGCCCAATTTAATCCCTCAATTCCATCTAACAATTAAATCATAATGAGACCATACTGCCACAACACCCGTGCCTATCTCCGTTAAGATGCATGATATTCATTAAACAACTACTCTAGATTTAAACATCCACAACATTGGGCTATTAATCAATATAACGAGGTAGCAATAGTAAGCCTTATCTCATCTCACAAATTGATCAAATTTGCAACAAAACCATTTTGTTTAAAACCCCATGACTATCTCTGATGGCGCAATCAATAATATCCATAGCATATACAGTGGATGGCCATACCATAATCACCACGATTGCAATACTCCCATGGTCATTTTAACAGTCACAACAATCATAAATATTTAACAGTCATAGGAATCATTAACTCAACTTAACATGTTGTAGGAATGCCACACCTACCCACGCATCACGCAAGAAGCATTGCTGTGACTTAACCAATCAAAACTAATGTTGGGTCAACAATTCACTAATCACAATGTAAAAGACAACAACTGTATATTCGATCCTATTTCTCCAATCAACCAGTTAACAATGCTCAGCCTATCAATTAGATTGTTATAATAACCAATTGCAACGACCAAATACTAATACCAACACCATTGTCAACATAATCGACATGGCGAGCTAGTAATCAAACACTGTCGAGAATACACCACCCATACGTAACCATCAATAGTATATCCGACAGGAAATAGGGTTCCCTCTTATAAAAAATCAGGCTTAAGAAAACAAGGGTTCGCTCTGTGGCCAACACAGGGAGGCTGGTGTCTACTCCCATCATCGGATGAGAACCTTCGAGATCAACGGTGCATACACAGGGTATACCACCAATAACTTTGCAGATAGGGTGATCGTTCACAAGATAGGGGAGACTCTGAACAGAGGAGCAAAGGCTCCATTTTGGCCTTGTAACAATACTTAGAACATGCAGGGTATAACCCTCGCGGCTCTCCCAATCAACCAACTAACAACGTCGAGATAAAACAGAGCTGAGAAGAAGCAATATAACCCACTGCACAACCATCAGTAGCATGAACAAACCCATACCCAAGTGAAACAATGCATAGTTGTTATCACTGAAATTTCATCCGCATAGGGCGACAAGAACTCAGCATTGTCAAACAGTAATAAGGTCATTCATGGCCCTGAATTAATCTCACAGCATTCCAAAAAAGGTAAAAAACTATACAAAGTAGTGAAAAATTGAAGAGCGCTTTACAGAAGTTGGGTGTGCGTGCACGTGCGCGGAACAAGAACGTAGAATGCACGCATAAGCGCACGATGCGCGACTGTTAGCAAAAAAAAAGCCGCACACCTGCTAAACGACGCATTTATGAATGTGGTCGGCCTCCCAACCACTTTTAGTTCAGCTCCCAAGCTGATTTGACTTCCAAATCCGGGCTGGATCCGAATGGTGGGCTGGTCAAAGACCTAATAATGCCCTAAATAGCCTCTCTTCACACTACAAAGGAGTTACACAATAACCCAATGCAATGCTGTAAAAAGCCATGAACATACCTCATTTTCTCAAGGAATTTCATGTAATGTTATGCTGCCTATATTGTTTTAAGGACTCACTCCTTGACAAGATCACATTGGCACCATTTCATTGTGCAATCCACCTCTCCATTGAGTGGATTTGCAAAGGAGTTCTTTCATCACCATTTTCATTTTTCTTGTTGTGAGGAGAGCAAGCTTGTGAGGGTCCAAGAGCCTTCCCTTGGAGGAAGAAGGGACTCATAGTCCCCTTTCTTCTTGGTGCTTTGATTTCATCAATAGATCAGCCTAAAAACATTGATGATATTGGTCTTTTTGTTCTTGTTATCTCTATATTTCCATGCTTATAATTTTAGTTTGTATTAGTTTAATTCTTGCTTATAGTTTTGTTTTTCTTTCTTTAACTCTTTCCTCTACAACTGTCATGCTTAGCAAGACCCAACTGGGCATGCAAGCACCTCTTATTTGCTCACCAAGGTGACGAAAAGGGTGCAACAGATTGGCGACTCCACTGGGGATAAAGGTATCAATTCCTACCTCATTTGGGTTTATTTTGCTCTTCTTTTAGTTTGTTTAATCTGCAGGTGCACTAACCATCCTAGGCCGACCTGCCAACCATCCAATTCAAGGGAGAATTGAGAGAAATCCATCCGGATTTTCTTTCTCGGTCGTTTGTCACAGGTGCGCGGGTATTTCACCCCACAGACGCGCATCGGGCGCACATGCGCTTTAATAACAACTTTTCTCTACACACATGCGCTTTCTGTCTCAACTCTGTTCGCACGTCTGCGCTGTGTGCACCTCTGTCTACACTAGGGGCTGCGCATCCGAGCAGAATTTCACATTGTAAGTTGTTGGGATGTGGGGAAGGTCATTTGCCTTCTTAAAAATGATGTCAAAAATGTTTTAAACAACATCACACTTAGTCCCCTCATCATATAAAGGGGTTAGTCCAACACACATAGGCACTTAGGAGGTTAAAATCATTTTTTCTTCCTTGCTTTTTGCCACATGGATGGCTTGTTGTGACTTATAAGATAAGGTGGTAACCATTTTTAATCACATCTAATTTACATTGGGACTAGAAGCTGAATTACAATCGCTTAGTATGCTCTTCTCTCGCGCCCTCAAGCGACCTTGAGAATCAGAAAAAGATTGTGAAACAATTCATCTCCCTTAAACAAAGATTTCAAACCTTTAGGAGAGGACAACGACCCTTCTTGGGACCCCTCTTAGTTTTCTTTTTCAAATGCATCTTAATATTGTAACGGGCCCATACATGCCCACATGTTCAAAGGATAGTGTTTGAATTTTTGGCTTTCTTAGATCAAAACACTAGGAGAGTTTAAAGGTTTGTAACGGGCCCATACATGCCCACATGTTCAATCTAGGATAGTTTCAAGCTTTTTCTAGATTACATCACAATAAAGAGTTAAAGGATAGTAACAGACCCACATGTCCACATGCTAGCTTCCTAGGGCCTTTGAATTATGCAAGGTTGTACCAAAGGCACTTAGTTAATTATGTAATCAACTCTTGTAAGGACCAAGCGAAGTCCACATGCAGCAAGGTGACATCTAATTCACTAAAAATTGGCACACTTTCACTCACACACAAAAGCCACTTTTTCACTCACATAGCTTCTTCTTGAAACGTGGAGGTCTAAGTAAGTTTCCTCCAAAGGGATTCTGAAAATACCCCATCTTTTCTTGACAAGACTATCCACTCCCATTGTTAACTCAACGAGGTTGGCTTGCACCCCCAACCTCCCAAAACAACTGCATCTAAAATCTTTCTAAAAACTCACTAAGTTTTCCTCCACAGGAGGTGCCAAAAGAAATTTTTTAGTCTAGGTAGGATTTCGGGGATAGGCATCCAAATAACTCCCTGTTATCTGGTTCTCACATTTTCAAACATAGAGGTTATCAAATAGGGAACTGAAAATCCTCCAAGTCAAGTATTCCAATCACCATAAGGTAGGGAGATACCTGTGAAGGGTCGAAGGCCGAGGTCTGGTTGTTCTGTGCGTCCCCCCTTGAGGCACCCACCTCTTGGACGGGATCCAGCCCGTGACCCATTTCTTAGGCCGAAAATCTAAATGCCGCACTTTGACCGAGGTACCTAGTGACCAACTTTAGGACATCTACCCAGGTGGCAATTGTGGGCTGCAATTGCACCTTGATTGGATTTTGTGTGGCTATTGGGAAGTATCGCCAGTTCTTTCAGGATATGCCTCCTCTACCCCTCATTATAACCAATTATTTCATCCTTCACTAGTGTCTCTTCCGGTGACTTCAGACCCCACTGTTGAGTACTATTGGAAGGCCCAGTGCTATTTGAGAGGAAGGACGTTACGTCTTTTAGGACACGAGAATTTGCTTTCTTTTTTATTCCCCCACGCGAACAAAACCCACTTACCCACATATATGCTTCTTTCTCATTTTATGTATGATGCACATTTGATTACAGTTTGATTTTGATATATATATATTGTGTAAACATTCAACGCAAAGGCTTTTGTTTCTATATTTCTCTCACCACTTGTTGCACATATTCACACAGTTAGTCTGACATCATAGGGGAACCACAGAACCCCCGTCGTTCACGACGCTTTCTCCATCTCCCTCCTATCTTAGGGGGAGTATCTGGTCGTGCCCACTCATCGGCACCTCCTTCACACACTCCTGTGAGTGCTACTATCTTAGGATCGACGTTGCTTGGTTCTACATTACTTGGGTCTACTTCCCAAGGTCATCTGTCCACTCGCTCTCCTTTACACAGAAGCGGGGGACCCACTTCCTCTCAAGGAGGGAGCACCAACCCACCTAGCCCCCATCAAGGGTCAGGTTCACAACACATTGTGGCCGGAGCTAACCCTCCCACCCCACTACAGATGCCATACTTGGCCTCTCTCAACATACCGGATCTCACCAAGCTCACCAATGATCCTATATTGCATGACGCCACATGGCCTGCAATGCCAACAAAAATTCCTTCAGACATACCCAAGTTTGAAGGAAAGGCGGGGGATGACCCCGCCAACCATGTCATGACCTTTCATCTATGGTGCTCTTCCAATAGCATTATGGATGATTCCATCAGACTACGCTTATTTCAACGTACACTCACCGGCCCATCGGCCAAATGGTATGTTAAAGAAAAATTTGGGTCCCATGCGACCTTTGAGTCATTGGCCAAAGCATTCTTGACCTTCTTCCAACTACCCATCCGCCATGACAATGGTCTTGAACTACAGTCTAACTTCAAACAAACCTCAGCCACACACATCGCTGACCACATTCATGAGTGGCGTAGGCGACGTAGTTTGTGTAAAGCAGAAACCACCAAGCAACAGTGCCTCGACTGGTTTCTTAGATCACTTGTCTCTCTCCTTGGAAAGGATGTCGCTTCCACCTTCCCTCAATCCGAAGAGGAAGCCATCAGTAAGGCCCAAAAATTTGACCTCATTTATGCACAGTCAGGGTACTTATACACGGTACTTCCTGATCTTCCAAAACCTGTGCCATTTGGCCAAGACAAACCGGGGATGTCTCACTCAGCAGACAGACTAATTGGTGCCACCACACACCATGGCCCACAACCCCAACCACCACCGATGTATGGGACACCTCAATACCCGCCGACATATGGGGGCACTCCTTATTACCCCCCACCCTCTTATCAACAGCCATACCCTATTGCTATACCTCCACCCATCAGTGGACCACCATCGACACCTCCCATACATCCACCTATTCCCACAAACAGTGGTACTCCCTCCACATCAGCTTATAGTACTAGTGAAAGCACTGCGCCTTCCTACGTACCTTATGGATCGGTACCACCACAAAATCCATACTTCCCATTTTCTGGTCCCCCACAACCTATGGCTCCCCCACATCCACATGCGGGGGTAAATTTTGTTCAACCTTCTGCTGCTCAACAATACTAAAATTTTAAACAGTTGAATACAGCCAACCCAACTCATCCATCGAACAATGCTAAGAAGAAAGGCCAGAATAGGAATAACAACAACCCAGGTCAAGGCGGGAATCAACCACCACAGCACCAACCGCCCGGGGGCAACCAGAACCAAGGGAACCAAAACCCCCAAGGGGGCAATAATAACAAACGCCAATGGTGAAATAATGTTAAAACCATCTTCCCTTGTGCCCTTTGTGGTGAGTTCAGCCATTACACTCACCATTGCCCCAGATCGTTGATTTCAAACGATTGAAAGACTCGGGTAGTCTTCCCCATTCTCCTACACAAACTGCCCCTCAACAGGTACCACAACAATACGTGCAACAACCCCCTCCCGCCGTGCTACAAAATCCTATTCCACATCAAGGTGTGATAAACACCCAGTAGGACACACGGCATCCCCCACCCCAGGTGGGCCAATACCATAACCCAAACAATCCAGCAGAGCGTACAATTCTCCTCACCAGTGAGGATGAAATCCTTTTGCAGACCCGTAATCGTCAGTATCATACCCCCGCTGAGTCTACTCCCATCTCTCCAGAGACAAACCCTACACCAATGGGACCCCCGATGGTGATCCCTCGCCCTTTCGTTGAACCACCATTACGCATCCCTCGCATCCCCCTGCGTAGGAATGTCCACAACCCACAGGCTAGGGCAGCTCATAACTATAGTGTGGTAGACGACTTAGCGCAATCCCCGGCTGCCATGTCAATCTTGGAAGTCCTTCAGACTTTCCCTACTCAGCGGAAATCACTACTTTCCGCCTTGGGGGCAGTCAACCCTGCAGATACTCGACTCATCACCTTTGATCTTGACAGTGGAGAACCTCGCCTTCCCGCCTTGATCGCCTTTCAAATACCAGTAAAAATACGAAACATCACAGTTCATCGATGTATCATCGATGAAGGTGCATCTACATGCATTATGTCCAAAACAGTATGGCAGAAACTTGGTTCCCCAGAACTCATACCCTCTGCCATCACATTACGAGCCTACGATGGATGACCATCCTCTCCTGAAGGGCTCTTCCAAAATGTCCCCGTTGAACTCAGAGGCAAGACTATTCTCATTGATATCGAAGTTATCGATGCCCCACTCGATTATAATATTCTGTTCGGGCGTAGCTACATGTACGCTATGAAGGCAGTGGCCTCTTCCGTCTTTCGGACAATGATGTTCCCCCACAATGGGAAGATCGTGACCATCGACCAAGTCTCACATTATGAACCTAACCCATCTGCCAACCTCGATAACATTCTTCCTCTCATCCACACCAACCAAGACGCCTACCCACTCGTCAAGATGGGTCCAGGTATTTTCAAAGATCCATCCTTGTTAGGTACATATCACGGAGCACCAACACTCCTTCATCCTACAAATCAGGGATGCATCGTCTCATCTAATGAAACTCACACGGAGGATGCTCTTCCTCCTCAGGAGGCTTCAATCATCCCTGACATCTCAATCGTCGCAGAACCACTCCCGCCGGAGCCTCCTGCACCCTCATCGACCTCAATAGTCCACGAATCCACATCCCCTCAAAGGAATAATCCTGTCTGGGAGACACTCCCCCAACCCCTCACCCAAATTCCCTTCTTTTACCCTCCACCAGGTATCGAAGCTTTTCAGGTAGCCGCAATGATCACACTACCAAATATGGTGTTAGCAATCCCAGTTTGGTATCTACACCCACCAGAGATGGTCCCTCGACCATCCCTTTCCCCACATGAAGGACTTCCCATGAAAATTCCCGTCCTTATCCCCACCACCCCCCCACTCACTAACCTCCCAGCTACAGCTGGGGGCAGGAGAAAGAAGAAAGAGCCCACCACTCCACTTCCTCCATGCATCCCACCACCTTGCGCACTATGTGAGAAAGAGGGCCACCAAACCAACAATTGTCCATCAATACCTGAATTACGGAATTTGATCCCCCTCAATCCAACTCCCACAACACCCTCCACTACTGCCAGTCCCACCACCAACCCTTCCAGTAGTAAAGGGTTGAGGACCAAATACGCTTGTGCTATATGTTCAGAGTATGGCCATTACACCCATCATTGCCCAACACTACCACGCTTTCGGCAGATGTTAGCGACTGTACGCCAGAACTTCCAGAATAACCCCCGCCCTGCTACGTCCTCTTCAACAAATATCACTGACATCCGCTGTGTCACCACTTCAGTCAATGAACGTATGAGATGCCCTTGCTCTCTCTGCAATTCATTAGCTCATTTTTCATACCAGTGTCCTATGATCCTTGAATATAGGCAACGTCAATTGGTCCTGCTTCACCGACCCGCAGAGGCGATAATTGACATTACCTCATCACTAGAGGACCTTCATGTCATTTCTCCCGAACCCGAGGCACTCCCAACACCTCCATGGTTTTTAAATGACGTCTCTGAGGATTTACCCCGTAACCCCCCCAACTCTCCAGCTCATTCCCCTAGGGAGACTCTCTACCCAACCACCATGGGCACCCCTCAGTATTTCAATATATGGTTTATGTCGAGTGAAGCCTCGCCATCTCCTAGCATTGTCCCCCCTGCTTCTTCATCAGGGGGCAATCACACTGTCACCGAGATCACTCCTCACGACCCCTTGTATTCCCGGCGTTTCCAATGCGACGAGGAAATACTCGAAGAGCTAAACCGCCCCGACTCACCCTGGGATGCGCTACATCACCACACACTCTTCTCTCCATAGGAAGCCCCCATGCCTCCTAACCAAAACCCCATTTACACAATCGAAACCAAAGATTTTATCCTATCCGGGCCTATCGATTGGTTCAACAATCC
Source organism: Picea mariana (assembly GCA_032191745.1). NCBI lineage: Eukaryota > Viridiplantae > Streptophyta > Pinopsida > Pinales > Pinaceae > Picea > Picea mariana. The sequence continues at coordinate 59,412 of JASDQU010104335.1, read as the reverse complement.
CATTGCTGCCCCCAATGCGTTTGAAGAAGGCAACATGGCCAACATTTCCCCCACCATCAAAATTGACATTTCCATTAAAAATGGCATCGTCGAAGAAATCACCATTGGAGCTGCTTGCACTCCTCAGGAAATCGCCGCATTTAAAGCCCTCTTCCAGGAATATAGGGATATTTTCGCCTGGTCATACACGGAAATGCCTGGCCTTGATCCCTCTATTTTCGAACATCGCATTGACACCTGGCCCGACATCACACCAGTCCACCAGAAACAGCGACCGCTACACCCAGCCAAAGCTGCAGCTATCAAAGCCGAAATTGACAAATTACGCACTGCCGGGTTTATTTACCCCATCGCTTATACTTCATGGGTTTCCAACCCTGTACCCGTCGACAAAAAATAGGGCACTATCTGTGTCTGCACAGACTTTCGCGATCTCAATAATGCATGTCCCAAAGACAACTTTCCAACGCCTTTCATTGATCAAATTATCGACGACTGCGCCAGCCACGAGGCTCTCTCCTTTATGGACGAATTCTCTGGCTATAACCAAATCCAAATCCACCCAACCGATCAGTATAAAACCGCATTTATTACCCCGTGGGGTACTTTTGCATATCGTGTCATGCCTTTCGGCCTAAAAATGCCGGCGCAACTTTTCAGCGGGCAATGACATACATCTTCCACGATCTGGCTAAAATCATCCTCGCCTACTTGGACGACCTCACAGCTCGATCCAAGTAACGCACCCAACATCTCGATGATTTACGAATCATCTTTCAATGGTGTCGTCAGTACAACATCCGCTTGAATCCTCTCAAGTGTGTGTTCTGTGTCACCGCTGGGCGCCTCCTCAGTTTTATTGTTTCCCAAAGCGGTATTACCGTGGACCCCCTCAAAGTCCAAGCTATCACCGAAATTCCACCTCCCTGAAATTTACGACAGCTTTAGAGTCTACAGGGCAAAGCTAACTTTCTCAGACGCTTTGTTCCTGATTACACCATACGCGCACATGGCTTCCTTCGCTTACTACGTCACGACATCACATTTCACTGGGATGACCATGCCCAACAGTCGTTTGACGATCTTAAAGCCGTGCTTTCAAATGCGCCTTTAATTAGTGCACCTGACTACAATCGCGACTACATTCTCTACGTATCAGGATCAGCTGTATCAGTAGCCGGCGTCCTCGTCCAGCTCGGAGATGACAATCATGAACATGTCATTTACTACATTAGTAAGAACCTCTCAGGACCACCCTTGAAGTATAAACACGAAGAGAAACTTGCTCTTGCAGTCCAGAAACTGCGCCATTGTTTTCTGCTTCGCACCACAAAGGTCATCGCAGACTCCAACCTTATGCAGTACTTTCTGAGCCGTCGGCAAGTTAACGACAAATTCGCTCGGTGGATCGTTGTCCTTTAGGAGTACGACCTCGAGTTCTCAACACCTAAGAGTAAGAAGGCCCTCGTTCTCGCTGAACTTGTCACAACCCTCCCTTCTGACACCACCGGTGCCCCCGTCAATACCGACTTTCCCGACGAACATCTCTTTTACATTACCTCGGATGATCCTTGGTATGGCGACCTTCTCGTCTACCTCCGAACTCAAAAGTTCAGTAATCACCTTTCACAAGATGATCGTCGACGTATTCGCCATCAGGCCCCCCGCTATCTCCTCATCGGAGACATCCTATACCGGCGGGGCGTCGACACCATTCTTCGTCGATGCCTGACTATTGACGAGGCCAACTGAGTCTTAAATGACTGCCACATCGGCGCATGTGGGGGCCATCTTTCGAGTATATCCACTGCTCAAAATATTATCCGAGCCGATTACTTTTGGCCTACCTTGTTTCATGATTGCATACATGCCGTGAAACGATGTGAGCAATGTCAGCTCTACGCCAATAAAGCTCGGGCTCCCCCCGCTCTCCTCCACCCTGTCATAATAGCTGGCCCTTTTTGCAAATGGGCCATCAACTTTATGACTTGTAATCCCCCTTCCAGCAATGGTCACAAATACATTGTTGTCGCCGTTGATTACTGCACCAAATGGGCCGACGCTATGCCCACTTTCAACAACACCGCTGACACTGCAGCATGATTTTTCTTTAATCACGTCATATCCCGCTTTGGAGTACCACTCCAACTCATTTCCGATCATGGGAAACACTTCGAGAATGAGATCTTCATTGAACTCTCATCTTGGTTAGGCTTCTCTCATGAGTTTGCCTCACCCTATTACCCTCAGTCAAACGGACAGGTCGAGGCAGTGAACAAAGTCCTCAAGACCATGTTACAACGCACGGTTAATAAACATAAAACAAATTGGCATCATATGTTATTTTCCACGCTATGGGCTTATCGAACGGTAGTGAAAACCGCTAATGGTTTCACACCTTTCCATTTAGTCCATGGGATCGAGGCAACTCTTCCCATCGAGTGCGAAATTCCCACCTTACGCATCGCAATTGAGCTATTACCTGACACTGCTCCAATGGAGCAGCGCTTGCTAAACTTGGAGTCTCTGGATGAAGATCGTCGATCTTCCTTACAGAACAATGAGGCAGCTAAAAAATGATCCAAAGCTACCTTTGATCGCCATGTCAACCTTCGATCATTCCGCGAAGGCGACCTCGTCCTGGCTTATGATATTGCTCACGATACCCTTGGCCACGGAAAATTCGAATCACTTTGGCATGGCCCTTACATTATGCAACATTGCCTCACCAAAGGCGCCTACATCCTGGCCTTCCCCGAAGGCCTTGCTCTCAAAGAACCCGTCAACGGGTTATATCTCAAGAAATTTTATGCTTAAAAGTAGTCATTCTACTTTAAGTTATTTTCTTTTTCTAGCGTTTTTAATCTTTTTTCTCCTTCCCTCTCGTCTAAACTATCCTTTGTACTATTGACAGATGCTTCCTCCACCAGTCTACCACATTGGCTACGCCGACGACGCCAGCCGTTGGACACAAAATCTCGCTTCGGCTGCTTGGGCTCTCTACACCCCCTCACATGAAATGCTCCATTCAAGCGGCATATGTTTGGGGCCAACAACCAACAACCAAGCCGAATACACTGCGGTCATTGGCCTCCTGGCTGATGCCCAGCGTCATCATATTCATCACCTTAGCGTCTTCCTCGACTCTCAACTAGTCGTTCTCCAGCTCAACAATGTATATCGTGTACGCGATCCGTGCCTCTTTCGCAAGTACCTGCAGGTTAGGTTATTATCTCGACATTTTGATTCCATTACATTTACACATATTCCAAGACAATTGAATCAAACAATAGATCAAATAGCTAACATGGTGTTAGATTGGCATATATCACATCAAGCTACACATACATAAACATCTCACAAATTCTGTCACAGCATATATATAGAATAGACATCATCAAAAACATCAGCAAAAACATGTAGACAACATTAGGATCTCAAAAATATGTATACTCATATATATATAAAGGCCCATCAGGCCATCCGAATGTTTACATACGAAAACATACATGTATCCGCAGGCCAGTGCAGCACCTCGGTACAAAAATGGGCTCACCAGCCTATATACAACAAAAAAAAGATATACATCATGCACCACTCATGGTGCCTCTATCGCGCCACCACCTGCCCCTCCCTCAGGCGGTGTTGGCCCACCCCCACCTGCCCCAGGCGGTGGTGGACCACCCACAGGACCCTCCTGCCCCGACAACAGGCGTCCACTCGTCATTGCAGCAAGCACTGCTGCTCGCCACACTATAGCCTGCCATGGTGGCGGTACCCCTACACACTGCTCCAG